>JAMZAV010002740.1:0-85328 GCA_024449915.1 Sweltsa coloradensis
AATTTTTTAATTTAAAAAAACTTGGACAAAATTAGGCAATGATTTTCTGAATAATATTTTTTCGATCACCAATGTATTTTTGAATGATTTGTTTGCAATAGAATGATTTATTTGAAAAAATTTTGTCGCAAAAATTTTTTCCGAAAATATTTCTAGCAAACACCAATGTTTTTTTGAATGTTTTGTTTGATAACTACGAATGATATTGAATAAAAAGTCGCCAATGATTTCTGAATAAGTTTGGTAATGATTAACCCGAAAGTATTTTCTTGTGGTAAGTAAATCTTTTTTCCCCAATAAAAATGCTAATGATTACCCTAGCAGGTTTTTTTAAAGAAAAAAATTTTTGACAATTTTTTCCATCAAGATTTTTCCCAAAAAAAATCATGAGCAGAAAATCAATTTTTTTTAAAAAAGTTTTTCAAGATTTTTTTTCGAAAGGGGGGGTACTTTTGGCCGAGAGCATGGTTTGTTTTTTGTAAAAGGCGTTTTTAAAGGGATTTTCCACCGCAAAATAAGCAAGTGTGGGGCCCAGTATACCCCCCAAAATTGGGTGAGCTCGTCAGGGCCCTCCCCCACCCCCTTTGACAACACCTCGACAACGCGCCCATATTACAAAGATGAAAAAAAGTCGCGGGGCCGCGGCAGGGAAAAAAGTCTTATTCCCCGCCTTATCTGGCTTTTTTTAAAAACAGCATTGCACTTCCCCCCCACCCCTGACTATAGGGGTGCATAAGGGCCTAACGGTTGAGGGCCCCCTTATCTAAAAAACTCAAAAATTTTGGGGAAATTTAAAACTTAAGGGTTTCAATCATTGAGTAAAAAAGAGTGGATACAAGCAAAGTTTTTTGTTTTGATAAGTGCATCTTGGGATGTGGCAAAAATTTTTAAAAATTCATTGTCTGATGCCCACACCGAATAAAAAATCCGTCCACCCGGGGTCTGACTCTAGTAGAGAAGAGGCGGTATTTTCCAAAATTCGAATGGGCCACACACGTCTTACCCGGATTCTCTAAACCAGAGAAAAGGTTTTCCCATAGTGACACATTGAGTCCCTTAAACCGTCCATCATATGCTAGCAAAAGTAAAAATATGATGCCTTGCACACGCAAATTTGATCTTTTCCAAATGAAAAAACTTCTATCATATGATAAGGGCGACAAATTTCAAAATTTCTACCAAAAGTAATCTATTAAAAAAAAATTTTCACATGATACACATTCATTAAATTTTTTATTTTTTTTCACAAAAATAACTTTTCTTTGCTATACATCATCGTCATCTTTAAATTTGGGGGAAAAGATTTTTGCCCGTTTGACAAAAAAAAGTACACCAAGTTGTTTCAGAAAATTTTTTAGCTATAGTCAACTTATAGTTTAAGGGTTTAAAAAACTATGCCCAAAAAACCGATTTTCAAAATTTTAAATTTTTGAATAGTCTTGTATATACATTTTTGTAAAAAAAATCTTAAATTTAATTCCAAAAGTGAGGTTATGCCCCGCCCCAAAAATTTTAAAACAATTTTGTGTTTTTTTAAAGGGCCCTTCTTCTTTCAGAAAAACTTTCAGACATTTTTCTTGATTTAAAATTTCGGCCGAGGTGGTACAATGCTTTAAAGAAATGCTTTTTGAATACCATTTTTTATAACTTCTGGTAATATACTAGTATTTAATTTAAGTTAGAAAAAAGCGGAGGTAAATTTTTCCCCCAAAACCAGAGGAGAGCTCTGGAAAAACGTCGTCGGGAACATTTTCCCCTTTTCCCTTTCCCTTTTACGATCTCCCCAAAACTCGATGACAAACAAAGAACGATGTAAAAAGGTAACGTGAAAAAACCCCCTTTTCACCCCCCTTTTACCAGGCTGATTTGAACAGGGACCCCCCTTCCCTCCCCATAACCCTAGGTAGAGTGGGTTTTATTTTTTAAGGGTTGACTCTTTCTTAATTCAAAAAAAAAAATTTGAAACAAACTTCTACCCCCGGGGGTAGAATTTGGCCCTTAAATCGTAAAACGCGTTTCCAGAGAAAAAGGTCCACCCGCGAAAACAGTTTGTGGAAGAATAGTTTTTACTCCACGAATCTAGGGGGCGAGCTGGGGAAATCGACGTCGGGATACTCCCCCTTTCCCCCTTTGACGACTTCCCGAGACGTAAAAAGACAAAGAACGGAAAAGACGAGAGAACCCGGGGTTTAGAACCCCCCTTTTCCCCCCTAACCGTGGCGGTTTTGACAAGCTGAGCCTTTTCCCCCCCCATACCCCTAGGTTGGGGTGGGCATTATGACCCAAAGGTTGACGCGCCCCAATCCAAAAACAAAAAAAACTCGCAAAAAACCATCACACTAATTAACTAAGTCATTCACTTTTATATCAAGGCGGCCAATAGACCTAAACCGGGCGAAGAGCCCTAATTCCACGCGTCATTTGACTAATTCTCACGGAGAAGCCCCCCTTCCCCCTCTTACCCGGGGCTTTCTGACCAGCATGGGCCTCTCCCCCCAGCCCCTGAGCTAGAGTGGGGATTTTTCCTAACGGTTGATGGTCCTTTTTCCAAATAAACCAAAAAAAAAATACCCCTCTTTGTCTGGGGTATATTTTGGACGAGGAATGGCTTGCTATTTGTAAAAGGAAATTTAAGGAAAAAAGTACTCGCAAATATAAGGTAGTAAGGCAGTATGCTCCCCCAAAAAATAGAAACGAAGCTCTGGAAGTCGTCTCGGGGGCCTTTTCCCACAACTGCGACCACCCTGACGACGAAACGACCAAAACAAACGAAAGAGACAATGAGAAACTGCAACGGAAAAAACGTTCGTCTTTCCCTTTCCCTACAAAGGCCTGATTAGAAACAACATAGCTCTTTGATGGCAAAATGATGACGACCCGCGTGGGAACCCCCCCCCCTTTCCTCCTTTTTTCCCTTTTCCCTTTCCCTTTGACCAGATGGGCCTCCCCCCATTCCTTGGCTAGAGTGGGGAAATACGACTAAAAAGGTTTACGGCTCAGTATCCAAAAAAACTAAAAAAATTTTTAAAAAAAACTTTAATCAAGGGTTTTATCATTTAAAAGACAAGTGTAGCTACAACAAGCAACGATGTTGAGTTTTAGACATGCATCTTGGGGTGAGGCGCAAATTTAAAAAACCCTAGTTGGGCACACAACGAATAAAAAAATCTTTTCCCGCCTCTCGATCGCCTCCTGGTTTTATTTTCCTGAATAAGAAACTGCCAATACGTCTTTTTCACGGAATCTTTTATCAGAGAAAATGTTGTTTCCCCGATGGGAATATGTGATGTACCTTTAACCGTACACAAGCTAGCAGAATGTACCAAAATAGTAGAAGCCAGCGCATTGCGCATGCAATTTTATCTTTCCCAATCATATAAGAACTAATCTTAGGATAACGGCGACAAACATTCTAAATTTTTCAACAAAGAATCTATAAAAATTTAATTCAATCTAACATTTTATTATTTATTTATTTCATCACACAAATAACTTTTGTTTTGCTTTATTTATCTTCATCATCATTTAAATTTTCTTATATTTTATACTTAGAAAAACAATATAATCGTCAAACGCACTTTTAAATTATCTCATCAACTTTCAAGAGCAAATGAGGCGCACCCTAACCGGTTGAAGACCCCTAGTTTCTTACGTCGTCGTCATTTCTCATGATGGGGCCCCGCCCTTTTCACAAAATAAGTAGCCATTCAGGCACTTTTTTTGTGTGGTCCCGTACAAATTTGTTTTTTATAATTCTGCAGGTATTTAACTAAATGCTGTTTCAATTTCAGAATTATAAACTGCCCGCAACTGGCTGGTTTCCACTTGAATCAAGTGTTTATTGATTAAGTTTTTTTTATTAGAATGCATACTCAAAATGATGTCCAGCAAAAATCAAACTCAATCTCTCACTATACCATATGCGGGCAATAGACCTGGCAATGTGACTCTCCTCCCTTTACACCCTAGGCTCGAGAGGCGCATTAAAACCTAACGGTTGACGCGCCCCACTAATCAAATTAAACCGAAAAATCACTTTTTCATAGTATTAATTATTTTTTCTTTCTCTTAAACTAAGAAAACCAAATAAACAAACAGACAACAAATTATGTTTTAACATAAAAACATCACTCGCCGCGCGATAGGCCTATTTCCCTGTTGTCGGTCGTCAGTTTAAAGGTATGCATCATTGGCACGTTCTCTCCAGAAAAGGAACTTGAAAAGTTAAGTTACTTCTCACTTAAAGGAACTGAGAATTTTCTCAAAAGGAACTTAGTAAGAAGTAAGCGGAGTATAATTTATAGATTTCATAAATATTCGTAGGAAGCCTACCTAGGGATATATAATTACTTAACATTAAAAAACGGAATTCACTGAACATCATCATTATTAATTTCTTTCTTTTTATAAACTTAGGAAACAACATAACGATGAAACACACTATATATTAATTTCATTATCAAACAATATCACTGTGACGACAAATTTCCCCGTCTGGGCCTGAGGTAGAAGTTGGCCCTGAGCCTAGCTCTGCTATAATCGTGGACGAGGAAGTCCTTCTCGTAAACATCAGCTAGTATAAGTAGAGGTGTACATACACCCCGAAACTAGAGGCGAGCTCTGGCAGTCGTGGTGCGGAATGCACCTCCCTCCCCTTGAAGACAACCCCAACGACGATGAAAATGTCACAAAAAACGATGGAAAAGACTATGACGACGAGCATGTCCACCTCTTCCCCATCTTCCCATATTACCTAGGCTAGAGTGGCGTATTATGACCTAACGGTTGACGCGCCCTTAATTCAAGTAATCCAATAATACAAATTTCTGGTTTTACCATCATCCAAAAATCCATAGTTTGAGGCACACAACAAATAAAAAAATCTTCCTCCTGCCTCTCGACTCGCCTCCCTGGTTGTATTGTCCTGAATAAGAACATGCCAATCACGTCTTATTCACGGATATCTCTTTGCCAGTGAAAAGGTTGATCCCAGATGTGACATATGTGACGTACATTTAACCGTACATCATATGCTAGCAGAATGTACCAAAATAGTATGAAGCCATGCGCATTGCGCATGCAATTTGATCTTTCCCAATCATATGAAGAACTATTATCTTAGGATAACGGCGACAAACATTCTAAATTTCTCAACTAAAGTAATCTATAAAAATTTAATTCACATCATACACATTTATTATTTATTTATTTTCATTCATATAAACAACTTTTGTTTTGCTATTACTATCTTCATCATCATTTAATTTTCTTATATGTATACTTAGAAAACAATATAATCGTCAAACGCACTATTAACTTATCTCATCAACTTTCAAGAGCAAATGAGGCGCACCTAACCGGTTGAAGAGCCCTAGTTTCTTACGTCGTCGTCATTTCTCATTGATGGTTGACCCGCCCTTTCACAAAATAAGTAGCCATTCAGGGCACTTTTTTGTGTGGTCCTCCGTACAATATTTGTATTTTATAATTCTGCAGGTATTTTAACTAAATGCTGTTTCAATTTCAGAATTATTACTGCCCGCAACTGGCTGGTTTCCACTTGCATCAAGTGTTTATTGATTAAGTTTTTTTTTTTTATTAGAATGCATACTCAAAATGATGTCCAGCAAAAATCAAACTCAATCTCTCACTATACCATATGCGGGGCAATATGACCTGGCAATGTGACTCTCCTCCCTTTACACCCTAGGCTCGAGAGGCGCATTAAAACCTAACGGTTGACGCGCCCACTAATCATATTAAACCGAAAATCACTTATTCATAGTATTAATTATTTTTTCTTTCTCTTAAACTAAGAAAACAATAAACAAACAGACAACAAATTATGTTTTAACATAAACTATCACTCGCCGCGCGATATGGCCTAGTTCCTGTTGTCGTCGTCAGTTTAAAGGTATGCATCATGGGAACGTTCTCCCCAGAAACAAACTTTGAAAAGTAAAGTTACTTCTCACTTAAAGGAACTGAGAATTTACTCAAAAGGAACTTAGTAAAAAGTAAGCGGAATAATTTATAGATTTCATAAATATTCGTAGGAAGCCTACCTAGGGATATATAATTACTTAACATTAAAAAACGGAATTCACTGAACATCATCATTATTAATTTCTTTCTTTTTATAAACTTAGGAAACAACATAACGATGAAACACACTATATATTAATTTCATTATCAAACAATATCACTGTGACGACAAATTTCCCCGTCTGGGCCTGAGGTAGAAGTTGGCCCTGAGCCTAGCTCTGCTATAATCGTGGACGAGGAAGTCCTTCTCGTAAACATCAGCTAGTATAAGTAGAGGTGTACATACACCCCGAAACTAGAGGCGAGCTCTGGCAGTCGTGGTGCGGAATGCACCTCCCTCCCCTTGAAGACAACCCCAACGACGATGAAAATGTCACAAAAAACGATGGAAAAGACTATGACGACGAGCATGTCCACCTCTTCCCCATCTTCCCCATATCCCCTAGGCTAGAGTGGCGTATTATGACCTAACGGTTGACGCGCCCTTAATTCAAGTAATCCAATAATACAAATTTCTGGTTTTACCATCATCAATTTTTTTTCTTTTCTTTTATAAACTTAGAAAACCATACAATCATGGCTCTGCTAATCGTAAAAGGCGATTCAAGAGAAAAAGTCCACCTCGCAAACATCAGCTAGTAAGCGGGGAGTATATTACTCCACGAACCTAGAGGCGAGCTCTGGCAATCGTCGTCGGGGACCTTGCCCCCTTTCCCTTGACGACCCCCCGGCGACGATGACAATGACACAACGAACGATGACAAAGACGATGACGACCGCGACGTGAGAACCCCCCTTCCTCCCTTACCCGTGGCTGGTTCTGACCAGCATTGGCTCCTCCTCCCCCCCCCCAGGTTAGACTGTTAGAGTGGTGCATTATGACCTAACGGTTGACGCGTCCTTAATCCAAATAAACAAAATAATACTTTAATTATCAATGAACTTAAGTGTTAATGTTACAGGACACTCAACACTTTTTTTGCTCACTCTTCTAACGACTTTGGCGTTTTCCTAGGACTAAAGTCCAATATCCAATCCAAAATATAGTTGATCCCAATAAATAGTTATTGAAAATAAATATTGTAATAACGTGAAAGGCAAAACATAAGATGACCACGAGCTACAACTCACGTCGCAATCGAACTGCGTGATTAGGTCAACCAGGTCCAAAGTCTACCCACACAGCATTTTATTTCCATAGAACGTTTATACAATATTTTCATCAAACATTTTGAATATCCATACAATATCCAGTACTATCTATACAACATTGTATACCCTTCCAAATGTCCCAAGTCGGAACTATGAAAGATGGTCTGTACAATATTGTTGTTGTATGTTGTTGTTGTTGTTTATGGATATTGGTAGTACGATCTATAGATATTTGAAATAGATATTCAAAAATATTTATGGAAAATTAAATAATATTATTCTTGGATATTGAATAGAGTGGTATATCCAGGGGTTGGTGGGGGAGGGGAATTAAGCTTGGACCCACACAAAAAGGCGCGTCTTAGTGTGTCGGTCATGCTCAACGTGACGCAAAGGAAGTAGTATTATTGACCTATCCCATAGCGAGGAATGGTTAATAATACTATTGTCGTCACGTCACATGAAACGACGGACACATGTAAATGCGCCTAGAAGCTCTGATCATCCTCTCAATGGCCTTCGTTGGGTAGGGCTGGGTAGGTCCTTGCTGTAGGCCAATGCCCTGAAGATGTAAACGGACGCTCGTCTGCCTGCTTGAACGTTTGTCAGAAGAAGAATCTGATCTCCTCTGGGCCTCGTCAGTCGTGGCGAGCGTGGTTGCAATGTCTTGGGCAACATGTAAATTGTTGCCGTAGTAGCAAAGGTAAGACGAGGCACGTGTGTCTAGTTGTGCGTATTAAATCACTTCAAGGAAGTTTCCACTGGCCAAAACGCCTGTTGTGTGGGTGAAATGTGGGCACAGGAAGAAACACACGTGTAGGAATGTTGAAATCACTCACGAATACCAGCCTAGCACGTGTCGTTCCGGTTTTACAACAGTTGGGTGAATCTATAAGTCGAAGTTAAATTAAGGTATTCAAGTGAAAATCGCCAGAGTTCGCACACACGCTTAGTTTGTATGTTTATGACTGTTTTATATATTTTATACTCAGTGGTATTATTCATGTTTACGTTATAACTGTTAGATTGCGACGACATTACTATGAAATCCATCATTAGAATAATAGAAGATATAACATAATAGCTATAAAAGTAGAATAATTTTGTCTTTTTGGCGGTATTAGAACCCTTCTGCTGCTTTTCGATCTCAAGCTAAGCCTAGATGAACACACGACCACACGTACACACACGTCTTGCTCTCTCGAAGACTGCTAGTCGAATGAGACCAGACAGGACGCGACAATACCAGCTGCAACTTTTGACCGTTGAGATTTGAAATAATGACAGACATAACGCGACAATACCAACTGTCACTTTCGACCTTGAAATAATGAAAGAAGAATTACCTATAAATATTGCATAGATATTTGATGAAGTCAAAGAAAATTAGAGTAACGAATAAAATTAACAAACATTGTACAGATATCCATTTAATATCCACAAGAAACATAAACTGAATCGCCTAAACATGTTGCACTAAAATATTGTATAAACCAAGAAATAAAGTTTAAAATGGACGTAACATTGTACGTACGTTGACAACTTAATTTAAATATTGTATAGATATTGCATGCTGTGTGGGATGTGACCTAACCGGTTGAAGCGCCCTAGTTTCTCACGTCGTCGTTTTTATTGTTTTGGTGGAGGTGCCGGTACAGATAATTTTTTCGACTCCTAATAAAAAAAAATTAATATCAATATCACAATTGGCGAAATATAACCTAACAAATTGAAGCGCCCTTATGTCTCACGCGTCGTTGTATTGTTTTGGTGCAGGTGCCGGTCCAGACAATATCTTTCCTACATTATTTCAATAGACATAAACTTTCAATATCACAGGCGGCGCAGTATAACCTAAGCGGTTGAAGCGCCCTTGTGCCTCACGTCATCATATCATTGACGTACATCATAAAATGTTAACAGAATATACCAATATGATGCCTTGCCCACGGAATTTGATCTCTGCCAAACATTGAAGATCTTCAATCATGTAATATCTTCATCAAATTTTATAATTTCTTTTTTAAATTAATAAATCTAACTTAATTTAAATCACGCCAAACACATTTCCGTTTTTCATACAGAACATCATTTTTCTTTTGCTATTTCTATCGTCACCCTCATTTTCTTTTCTGTTATAAGCTAAGAAAACAATATAATCATCAAACACACCAAAAAGTCATTTAATTAACTTTCAATATCTCAGGCGGTGTAATATGACCTAACTGGTTGAAGAGCTCTAGTTTCTCACGTCGTCGTGAGTTCGTTGTGTAAAGCGCCTCTCCCCCCTTTCTTTTAAATAAATACCATACTCAAAAATACTCTGGTCACTTTGGACCCGAGGCTGTCCAATCCATTGTTCGATTGTCGATACAGTCGGCGCTCTCTTCAGCGTTAGCTAGGTTGTGATCTGGAGTGTTTCCTTGGACTATAACAGTGAGAAGATATTTTAATTGTTCCACCCTAATTAAACATTGTGACGTCAACTTTAAGCCTATTGACTGCCGAAAGTGTGAGAACTCATAATTTAAAGGACGAGAGAAAAATATTTGAAATTTGATAACTATTCCTTCCTATCTCCCCCGTCTGGGCCCGGGGTAGAATTGGCCAGAGCATGGCTCTGCTAATCGTAAAAGGCGATTCATGACAAAAAATCCACCTCGCAAACATCAGCTTGTAAAGGGGAGTATATTACTCCCCGAAACTGCGAGCTCTGGAAATCGTAGTCGGGGAACCCCCCTCCCCCCGCCATTCCCTTGACGACCTTCCCGACGACGATGACAATAACTCAACAAACGATGACAATGACGATGACGACCGCGACGTGAGAAACCCCCCTTCCTACCCTTACCCGTGGCTGGTTCTGACCAGCATGGGCCCCTCCTCCCCCATTCCCTTAGGCTAGAGTGGTGCATTATGACCGAACGGTTGACGCGTCTTAATCCAAATAAACAAAACAAATCCCCTTACCCGTGGCTGGTTCTGACCAGCAAGGGTCCCTTCTCCCCCCCCCCCTTAGGCTAGAGTGGTACATGTGACCTAACGGTTGACGCGTTCTTAATCCAAATAAACCAAAAAGAAAATGAATGCAGATTTTTTCAGTTTCCGTTTGAACCAATCGTCCCCATGTTGGTGATGGAGGCGTCGTTCCAAGAAACATAATGATGATTGTTAAACACGTGTTCAGCAATTTTGAAGTTTCAACTTTCCGATTATTCCACGTTATTTTTGTGCTCTTTAATCCGGACATTCATCGGTCTTTTTTGTTTCTCCAATGTAGAGAGCTCCACATTCACAAGGTATCGAATATAAACAGTTTTTTGATGATTGAATTGGGTTATAAGGTTTAGTTTTTGTCAACAAACTACGAAAAGTATTTGATGACTTGAAAACAGTTCTTATACCATGTGGAGATAAAAGGCGTCTCAACTTTTCTGACAAATTTGGATGGTATTCCAGCACAATTGTCTTAAGAATATCACGTCCACCATCATCAGTTTCAATATCTGTTGATAACATCGCATTTGTTATAGCAGGCTTTACATATCTGGGCCTATGTTGAGAAATTCTCTGGATATCCATTTTGCATTAATGCTTTTTTAATGTTTGACTCTTCTACACATAAACTATCAGGAGTTGAACAAATGGCCTGAGCCCGAGATAGTAGACATTTTTGTATTCCTTCTTTAACGTGGGAAGGATGATTGGATTTAGCATGAAGATACTCTGGTCTGTGTGGGTAGGTTTTCCTGTATACACAGTACACACGTAGAAACATTATCATTATTTCTTGTCACGAGTACATCAAGAAACGGTAGACATGCTTGATTTTCTTCTTCTGTTGTGAATTTAAATGTTAGAATGAAAGAATTGAGGTCATTTAATAATTCAATCAGCTCATCTTTGTCACCTTTATAGATACAGATTATATCATCGACATATCTTCGCCATAGAATCACATGAAGCTTATTAGTACTCAGAACATTTGTTTCTAAGTGGTCCATGTACACGTCAGCAAGTAATGGAGAAAGACATCTTCCCATAGCAAGACCATCACGTTGTAGATAAAAATTAGTCTCGAATTGAAAATAGCTTGACGTCAAACACATTTCTAATAGCTCCATGATGCTGTCTACTGGTAACCTAGTTCTTTCTGAGAGAGTTGAATCCGTAGAGAGTTTGTTTTTAACAAGAATTATAGTGTTTCTTTTATAGGAACAGATGGAAACAAGTAACTACATCGAAGCTCGCCATTTTGGAATCTCTGTCGATTTGGGTATCCTTCAGCAGTTCAACAAGTTCCTTAGAATTTGTGACAGAAGAATGGATACTTCTTCCAATTGGTTTAATTATATTTAATAAAAAAGAAGATAAATTACTGAAAGGAGAATTTCTTGAACGAACAATTGGACGTAACGGAAGCAAAGGTTTATGAATTTTTGGTAGACCATAGGCAAGTGGCGTTTTGGAATAGTGAGGTGTTAGATAAGTTCTAGTTTTTGATTCTAGAAAACCTTCATGCTTTTAAGAGTCTTGTACACCAACGATTCATATGAAGTTTTCGGATCTTTCTTGAGTAATTCGTAACTATCTTGTTGCAACATATTTTCAAACTTTTGAATATAATCCTTTTTATCTAAAAGCACAGTTATCCTGTCAAATAAGAATTTTCGGAGGAAATAATTGCGATGTCGCTGAATTTTTGCAGAGATCTTCCTTATATAATACTTATCAACATACTCAAACTCCCCTGCAATCGGACTTGAGCTTTGGCCACCATATTGGAAAATGGCAGCCAAAACGTGTTTGTTATCGAATATCTCCACATTGGTTCGAGATAGACAAAATGTTGCAATGGCAAAGATATTCTTCATTTAATTCCCTACAAAAAAGGTGTCTTCTAAAGTTTTGATAGGGCAAAGGTTACGTCACAAAATCGTGGTTTATACGTTGCTTATTGGAGTACCAGCTAATTTCCTAATTTTCACGCCCAGCATCAAACATTGCCCGGTAAATCTGTGAGAAATCGAATAAAATTTAAAAGAACTTTTGTACGGGGTTCATGAAAGCTTCCATTAGTATTTTTAAAATCAGGTCTGCGAAAATCGGATTGTGCATTTACCCGGAATCTAGGTTTTTCCATTTTTGGGCATTTCCCCCAAAAAATGGCATATTTGACGTCCCATTATTAAGCACTAAATAGCATCGGAGGAAAAATTATTTTACGCACTTTGAAGTGATTAAATAACGATGAGAAAAACAACCAAAGTGTAAATCCAATATGGCTGCTCATTCCTAATAGTCACAATATGAATACTGTTTTCGTGCTGTTTTTACACTCTTTTTGTTACTCATTCACTTTGATATTGTGGATATTAGGAATAATCAGCCATATGGATTAAAACTTTGGTTGTTTTCACATCGCTATTTAAATCACTTCAATGGGGCGTAGAAAGAATTTTTCCTCCGATGCTATTAGTGCTTAATAATGGGACAGTCAAATATGCCATTTTTGAGGAAAATGCCAACAATGGAAAAACCTAAATTCCGGGTAAATGCAAAACCCGATTTCGCAGACCTGTTTTTTTAAAATACTAATGGAAGCTTTCATGAACCCGTAGAAAAGTTTATTTTGTATTTAAATCGATTCCTTACGGTTTTTAACGGGCTTTGTTTGTGCTGGGCGTGAAAATTAGGAAATTAGCTGGTACTTCAATAAGCAACGTATAAACCACGATTTTTGTGACGTAACTTTGCCCTACCAAAACTATAGAGGACACTTTTTGTAGGGAAATAAATGGAGAATATTTTTGTTATGCGAAATTTGTCTATCTCCAACCAATTGGAGATATTCGATAACAAAACACTTTTTGGCCGCCATTTTCCAATATGACGGCCAAAGCTCCAGTCCGATGTTGGGGAGTTTTAGTATTTGATATGTATTATATAAGGAAGGTCTCTGCAAAAATTCAGTGACATCGCAATTATTTCCTCCAAACGTCAATATAAGATCTTATTTGACAGGATTAAGTAGCTTTACCTTAGTCTGCAGGTAAAATGATGATAGACGAATCACCCTTTAAAGGCTTTTACCATCTCAATTTCCTGTCTGTTTAAATTAGAAGTGGCGGACAAATGACGGGACAATGTTGTCTTGATTTTTACTCGCAATTCGTCCTTATCAGTGTCCTTAATCAAATCAATTCATGATTCTACAGTAGCTACAATGTCTAGGTTATTGACAGCCTTTGGTGTAATGGCTAAACCTTACCCTCGAGTAATAAAATATGTTCTTCTGCCGGTTTTAGAATGCGTGACGATCGGTTTACAACTAACTTCTTTAAAACCTCAGGGACGGGTAAAAAACTTCTTTACAGTTTATTTTTTTAAAGAACGCTTTTAAACCCAAAAAGTTTGCCCAAATTTTGATATTTGTCTACGTTTAACTAGCATGAATTCATAATCAAAGCCACGTTGCATTGATAGAGATACTTTGTACAATCTACTATCGTTCGGGGACAATAAGCAACATATTTCTGAGTCAATATCACGATGTAACCAGAAAATCTTTGTACGTAAGAAAGGCAATTGATTCTTCACAAGACGGAAGAAAGCTTCCCTGAGAATTGCGTGGCCTTGATATTATGAATGTAGCTGTTCTTTATACGAAAACCATTGGGAACGATACCATACTCCCTGCATTTACACATAAATGTAAGATGATTAATGGTTCTTGCTAATGTCACGAATAATTACTCTAATTTCTGCAATGACGTTTAAAACCATCACAAAAAATTGGGTTGAAGCTAGGGATAGAAGGTGAAAATGTAGTTACCAACCGAGTTTTTGTCATCTTTGAAGTTTCAGTCATCAGGTCCAAGCTGAATGATTTTTTTTCAAAGAAACTTTAGTAGAACAGGTAAATGATATTAAAAATTTAAATTTGAACTTAACACTGTTCTTAGGTGAGAAAATAAGTTTTTAATTATGTTGCAATATTTCGAAAAGTTTCACTTTTTTTCGAAGGCAGACATTTACAAAAATACAAACATCTGAAAAAAACAATAACCACAGCTATGTGGATGAAAAATTAATTGCAAAGAAGTTGTATTTTAAGAAATTTTAACAAGGTGAAAGAACACATTTACAAACGATCTATCCCTAGCTTTAATTTATGACAAAACAACTAGGTATAAAAAATATAGTAGTTATAGGCCTGATAGATAATTGGTTGTTAGTTGAAAGTTCATTCTTTATAGTTAGAGTTGATAGTTTTGGGTTGTAGTGGAACAAATATATAATAATAAATAAAAAAAAATAAAATAAATTTTTTTAAGTTGAAATATGTTAGCTGTAAGACTAATCTTGTTTTGATGGTACGAATTTTTGCCACAACGCTGGAAATGCTGTGCTGGGTGTACTGACAATCTCCGGTGTGACAGCCATGAATGCAGATTCTTTCAGTTCCGTTTGAACCAATCGGCCTCATGTTGGATGATGGAGGCGTCGTTCCAAGAAACATAATGATGATTTTTCAAACTCGGTTCAGCCAAAATTTTTGAAGTATAACTTCCGTTTATTCAAGTTATTTTTGTGCTCTTTAATCCGGACATTCAACGGTCTTTTGTTTCTCCAAGTAGAGAGCTCCACATTCACAAGGTATCGAATTTTATACAGTTTTTGATGATGAATGGGTTATAAGGTTTAGTTTTTCTCAAATTGTTTCTCAAACTCAAAATCATAAAATAATATTTGGCTATTGTTTTTGGTACGAGGACTCTAAAATTTTCAATGGCCAAGTAATTTTTTTTATGATTTTGAGGTTTAAAATTTTAACTTTTTTTTACCACGAAAATGGTTGGCTTGGCGCTCGTCAACAGGGGGAAATGATCTTACTTCTTTTCAATGCGAAACTAGGGAGAAAAAATGAAATGCTTGGGCTCAACTTCTATATCTCACAGCATTCACACCCGAAGACTTTGGAAGGAGGGCTTGGCTGCCGTTTTTACAAATTTTGTATTTTGGGGTGAAGAACTTCTATCATATGATATCCGTGAAAAATTTTTTAAAATTTCTCATCCATAGTAATTCATTTAACAAAATTTAATTCACATCATACACTTTCTTAAATTATTTATTTCCATTCACATAAATAACTATTTTTTTCGCTCTTACTCTTATTATTATTTTTTATTTTTTTATACATACACTGAGAAAAACAATATAATCATCAAACACACTATTAACTCATCTCATCAAACTTTCAATATCACAGGCGACGCAATATGACCTAATCGGTTGAAGCGTCCTAGTTTCTCATGTCGTCGTAGATTGAAATAATTGCTGTGAAATTGGCATCTGTACTGTCCTAAAATTGTGCTCCTTTTATTCATTTTTTTCTGTGTTGTTATTCTAACTAAAATTCTAGTGCGTATCAAAAACGATACAATAGGCATGCTCGATGACATTATTCACCCCTTTTCAAAATTATTTCTAATATTTTATATTCTTTTAATCAACGGGACAAAGTAATCAATGGAAATATAAATATTTCATATTTTTTAATACAATGTTTTGGATGAGGATTATTAAGGATATTATATCAATGCCGACGCAATGCAATTGCAATGTTTTGTGGACGAGTGTATCTTTTTTGATACAAGCAAAAAAAACAATGTAACTATACTAAAAATATAACCAAAAAAATTTGGGGGGTCAACTAGAATTAAATTTTAAGTAAACACATGGTATAAAAAAATTATTTGAAAGATCTACTTGGCTTGGATGTATCAAAAACAGTGCTCCAATGTTGCTCTTGACATTTGGGTTTATGGTAATTTAACTCACAGCCATTTGAGTAGTCGAAAATCAACTTTTTAAACAAAATATAACTTACATCTGGGAGGCTTTGTGTGCTTAGGATCATTGTGGACGAGAGTATCGTTTTCGATACAAGCAAGCGTCACAGCGGTTTCCAACTTTTGAATTAAATTACCAATGCGTATCAAAAACGATACAATAGGCGTCAAGGGGTTTTAAGGTTTGATTCCGTAGTAGGGAGAAGTTTTTAACACTAACTGGGCTTAAGTCCATCAGTTCTTAGCTTTTGTTTTGGTAAACGGTATTGCAGGGTTTCCTGGGTTGGCCTATTCTGTCTATATACTTAAGGTTGAGAACTTATCTTATATCTTAGCCTATAACCCTGACTCAAGGATTAAAACATGTATAAAAGTTGTTCCCTGATAGAAGCAGAATATATTATAATTTTTATTGTCGTGGAAAACCTGCCAGGGTGCAATGCAAGCCCCTGCAGGTGTCTAACTAGGTATATTAAGTTTGGACAGTTTTTGAAGGGATGTCCCAGGGTTGTTTCAGAGGACTCAATCCTCTGCATTCGCATTAACAACTGAGGAAAACCTCGCTAAACATATTTTTGACAGGATTACCGGTCTCGACGGGAAATGAACCGGAAAACCCCACGAAACAGAGTCACGCGTTGTATACTTTAATGCAACAGAATGTCAACTAACGCACGCAATTTGATTTCTCCACTCTAAATACAAATAACCTATATCATAATAATATGATGTCGGCAAAAAAACAAAATTTAATTCGCATTTACACTTCCTTTATTTATTTTCAATGAAAAAAAGTTTTGCATTTTATTATCAACGCCATCATTTTCTTTACTTATATATTCCCCTTTGAAAACAATATAATCATGCAACAGACCAGGCGGCGCAATATGACCTAAACCGGTTGAAGCGCCTAGTTTCTCACGTCATCGTCATTAGCCATGATCACACTATGTACATGATAATATCATTGATTTTAAAACATGATTCTTCTACAATAAAGGTCGGGGGAGAACACCCCCTCCCCCTTTAAAACCCCGAAAGCTGGCCTAGGACCCCCAGGCCCGTTTAACATTCGTAAGTGATTAATATGTGATGATTGTTGTGATTACAAAAATTATGTTTGTTATGTTCTTTGACTTGATATTGGATATGTTTATTTGAACCCAAATTTTAAATACATGTGTAGGTGTGTAAGGTGCAGGTGTAATTGTAGCCCAACAGCGTATACACTGAATATGGGTAAGGTTTACGCATTTTGGGTTATAATTTCTCTCTGTGTATAAACCATATACTCGCGTATACCCTCAAGACCCCCTTTTGGGGCCCGGGGTAGAATAGGCCAGAGCATGGGTCTGCTGATCGTTCAAGGCGAGGAAAGAGAAAAAAACCATCTTGCAAAGATCAGCTGGTATGAAGTAGTATAATACTCCCCAAAACTAGAGGCGAGCTCTGGGAAAGACGTCGACTGGGATACGGGCGCTTTCCCCTCACGATGACAACTACGACGTGGAAACCCCCTTTCCTCCCCCTCCTCCTCCTCCTCTACCCGTGACTGCAGGTTCTGACCAGCACGGGTCTTATCTCACGACATCCCTTTGGATAGAGTGGTGCATAGTGACCTTCTGTTGACGTCCCAATAACCAAATAAGCCCAAGCTGCAGGTTAGCTTGACAGGCGTCGACTGAGACCTTACCTTTTCCCACCAATGGCTGACTAGCATTCTACCTTCCACCTCATATTGTCATGTTCAGGGTAGTAACTACCCTTGTTGTGGCATAGTTTCATTGATTACTGCTTGTGACAAGACAGTGATTGCATTACGATGTCACAAGTATAAGGAAGTCGTGATTGTTGTTGCAATGACCATTGCGGCATGTATGACGACGTATGTTGCTGACAGATTGATTGTTTGTTACTTAATGTGGCAATTTCGGGGTATTTTAATTGCTGGATAAGCATTGTGACATGAGCAAATAGACTCGCACGGGCTCTTTCTCGGGAACTTAGTGGCGACATAGTGCTGACTTTGCATTTAGACACTGCAAAATTTCTGCTTATTAATTTGGACTTTGAATCAACTCGGTGACTGAGGAAGCGTAAGCCCAGTTGAGTCGGGGAGTGACAATTTGACCAGCAAACGATCAAGTCGTCTTCGAGAGCGAGTTCAATGATGTTTCTGACAAAAAAAAATTGCAAGAAGAGTAATTAGTTAGCAGGCATTGAGAACATCGAGTATCAAATGGATTAGGCGTTCAAGAGGCAAGAAGTCAGAAGAAGGTAGAACATCTGCTTTCCCACGTCCGGGACTGAGTCACGGCTGATCCAGGACCAAAGCCAGAGAGGGGGGACTTAAAGTAAGACATGGTTTCATTATTATAGGTCAAGCCACTCACTACATGGGGGTTCGAACTCACGTTCAATCAGGTAGAATGCATAAGCTTAACTTAACAGGCAAATAAGAATGATTGTGGTTAAATACAAGTGCACCTCCTTTTGTTGAGATAATGTTCTTGTTTGTGATAATCCTCTCCACAAAATGTCATAGAAAACCCCCTCATTAAATACCTATCGATTTGGTCACTGTTGGGAAGATTAGTCTGTGTAACAAACAACAGCTACGTTCCCCAGAACAATAGTTACTTTTGGGAAATAACATCCCTACCAAGGGCTAATCAACCCCTCAACTTGACAATATCCTCTAGGCAAGTTTGGCGCATTTTTACCTAACGGTTGACGCGTCCATAAAATTAGTTAATCGTAATACCTTTTCCTACTTTTACGAGTAAATCGTTTACAGCAACGACGTCACAAAAAATTCAAAACTAACCAAGAAATTGAATTTTTTAACTCTCAAACACAAATGCGTTTTTTAAATTATTAATTCCCATTCAAATTAATAACTTTGTTTGCTATTTCTATCATCATCATTTTATCATATATACACTTAGCAAACAATATAATCATAATACACATCATTTAAATCACCTAGTCAACTTTCTATATCACAGGCGGCCCAATTGACCTAACCGGTTGAAGCGCCCAATTTCTCACGTCGTCGTCAGTTGTTCGAGCTCGTCTATTTCGACAAGCTCGGTAGTCAGTTTGTATGCCGAGTCAGGAGTGTCTTCCTTGACAGAAACGGCTAAACTACTTGATGGGTACGTACTTAAAGGGAAAATAAAGCTAGATATGGCTGAATCGAGCATGGATCTTTCCTCCCTAGCCAATCATAGGCTAGAATGGCACGCTGTGACGTTATAGTTGACGCGCCATTATACCAACTTAACCCAAAACCCCTATCAATTATACTTTATATGTCATCAAAATGAAAGCAAATGTTCTGCTACTCAAAACAGACTAATCACTCGTGTAAAATAGTCCTGGCTGAAGCGCACTTATACCTTGAATATGGGAGATCGGGTTTTAAACCCTTGTCTGGATAGATTTTTTAATTCTGGAAAGTATTTATAAAAAATTATGAAACATGTTTCGAAATGAATACAATACTATGGAAAACATATCCGTACGAAATTGTGTAAAATTGCAAGGTTTACTCAATCCTCGAGGGAAAATTTGGGGAAACTTGAGCGTGCAAGATTTGATACACTTTGGTCACTGCAAGCACAATTTTTACCGTCTGACAAAAAAAAATTAAGACAAACCTTTTTCGTTAAATTAAAACTACACATTTGCAGCTTGTTTTTTAATTTATATTTCTGTAGGTTTAATCGCAACGGATGTTGCTGCTTTTGTTAGCAACTCTCAGTAAACTCGTTTCCGGATGTCGTTTTCAAGTTCTGTACAATCTGTTCAGCGCATACGGCGGATTTTTTATAGTACACACACATGCACAGAGTCACAGAATAAGCTCCGTTTGACTTGAATTGTAAGACAACGTTCGGTGCGCCCACTCGTCTAATTAGATTAATGTCCGTGTAAAATATGAACGTTGTAGCCCCCAAACCATTTGGTCACAATCACTGGCCAATTAAAACTGACTAATTAGTAAGTAGTCGTCCCAATAGCTATGGTAGTACAGCTAAGAGAGTAAAGAACATGCTTTTGGGCCAATTGTTGTTCGCTTAGCTGACTGACACCACGGGGGTCTGAAATTTTGTACATAATTGACATGAGAGTGTAAATATAGGGCGTTACAATAAAACATGTACGAAATTCGTTTTAAAATAATTTCAAAAAATTATTTGGTTTACACCAAGTTTGAATTTTTCAAGTTCATCATTGACTATTCGTGATTTCTTTCCGGATAGTTAAGACAAAATTTGTCAAATCTTTGACTGTAGGGCTGTCCATGTGTGAATCACTGACAACTTTGCAATGTTTCATGTACGTCGGATGCTTCTTGGCCGAGCGAAATGCTATTTGCTAACTGCCAAAATGTAACCTTTTCCTCTAAAGGTGTTTTTGAGCATGGTTAAACGCATATTTTCACACTGAAGGAATGATCGTTACCCAATCAATTTTGGCACGTGTTGTCAGATACTAAAATCCACCCGATTATGACAGTTTATAAGTACATAACACTTTTCATGATGACTGAGTGACACCTCGAAAACACCCCAACTCTGCTTGCTGTATAAGGTGAAAAGTCCAACTCGCAAACATCACGCGTCACTCCGCGTCCGCGTCAGTTTTTTAACTTCTGATTTGGACTTAAGTCCATCAGTTCTTGTCTTAGGAGTTTGTAAACGGTGACTTTGGAGCCGTCCTAGCAACGAAGCACATAATAAATTCAGAGTTGTGCTGAATCGGCCTTATCACAGGAGGCGCAAGATGACAACGGTTGACGCGCCCTTAAACCTAATAAACATCAACATCAACAACAACATCAAACCTTATCCCCTAGTCTAGAGTGGTGCATTATGACCTAACGGTTGACGCGTCCGTAATCACAATGAACAGTAAACCATAAAAAACTGTAACCATACATCAAACGCTAGCAAAATGTACAATAATTGATGACTTGCACACGTAATTTTATCTCTTCCAATCATATGAAGAAGAACTTAAAAAAAAATTAACTCACATCATACTCATTTCTTTTAATCATTTATTTCCATTCAAATGCGTCGTTCACGATGACGTAATAATATATTTTGTTTTGCTATTACTATAATCACCATAATTTTATTTTCCTATAAATACAAATATATTCATCAATAACACCACAGGCGACGCAATAGGACCACACCGGTTGAAGCGCCCTAGTTTCTCTCACGCCGTACAGTGTGGTAATAGCCGCAGGAATGAAGTCATCTCTCCAGCATGGGTCTGTCCTCCTGACATCCCTTAGTCCCTTATTCGTCGGGAATCCCTCCCCCCCCTCCACTTAACGACTTATCCGACGACAACGCCTATGACAAAACGAACGTTGAAAAAGATAATGCCGACCGAAACGTCAAAACACTCCTTTCCTCTCCCTATCCGTAGCTGGTATGACCAGCATTGTAGATTTCCTGCCTATAATGACTAGGCTAGATTGTAGTAAAAAGACCTAACGAATAAACTCCAAACCTAAAACTATTTGCCTATTCCTTGTAACAGCCCCGCCTGGATCAGACAACACGCGGGGACGTTATGCAATTAAATATCTCACTGATAATGGTTTGTTTAGTGGTCAATGACAACACGCACGATGAAAGTTTGCGATTCATGCCCCTCCACAAGTGTCTGACTAGAAGCGGGTAGTACAATGTGTTGTCTGTCCAGGGCTGTTTAAGAGGACTCAATACCTTGCATTCGCATTAACGATTGAGGAAAACCTCGGACAAAACCTTCAGTCGGGATTAAGCGTCTCGACGGGATTTAAACCCGGGTAACGCTCGAGCCAGCACTGTAGTTTGTCCGTCTGGTCTTTCCCGGTTTCCCCGTCTGGGCCCGGGGTAGAATTGGTCCCCGTCTGGGCCGGGGTAGAATTTGGCCCATAGCATACAAGGCGATTTGAGAGAAAAAGTCCACCTCGCAAACATCAGCTAGTATGAAGGGTAGTATTTTACTCTCCGGAATTAGATGCGAGCTCTGACAATCGTCGTTGGGGAACTTGCCCTCTTCCCTTGACGACCCCTCGACGACGATGACGACAATGACACCACGAACGATGACAAAGATAATTTCGACCGTGACGTGAGAACCCCCTGTTCTCCCATTACCCGTGGCTAGTTCTGACCAGCATGGACTCCTCCGCCGCCAACCCCTCCTAGGTTAGAGTGGTACATTATGACCTAACGGTTGACGCGACCTTAATCCAAATAAACCAAACTAGAGCATGGCTCTGTAATAACAAAAGGCGATTCAAAGAAAACTTTACCTCGCAACATCTACTAGAAAGAGGGAAGTAACATTTATAACTCCCCGAATCTAGAGGTGAGCTCTGGCAATCGTCGTCGAGGACACCCACCCTTTCCCTTGGCGATACACTTTCCCTAGGCTAGAGAGGCGTTTTATTACCTAACAGTAGACGCACCCTTAATCCAAATAAACAAAAAAAATATATAAAAAATAAAAATACAGTTTGATAAACTCATATAAGATGATAATTAAGTAACAAAAAATTCAATACATTATTAGCTTATAGAATATCACTGCGGCTTAGTTTGACCTGAAGGTTAAAGCGCATTGCTTCTCTTGCGTTTTTTAACCATCATATCGGTGATTTTTGGCTGCATTATCCTAACGTATAATATTTGCGAATTAAAGAGGCGATCTCTGGCAATCGTCGTCGGGGAATCACACCCCTGCCCTTGAGGACATCCCCGACGACGACGAGTATGACCATGTGACCTATGATGAGGTCCCCGCCAATTTTCATCAAGATCGCATATGCCGTTTGCCCGGTAAAGAGCGAACAAACATACAGAAAAACAAACAAAAAAACAAACAAACAAAAAAAATCGGACCAAAATGTTTTGAGGGGTCAGTGAAATTAAGAGTCTTTCGCTTCGCTCATCCAATCACATGGGGCACAACATGAAGCACCCGAGATTCTCACGGTGTCGTCTAAAACTCTGACATTTTTATAAGGGGTCTGGGCCGGGGTAGAATTGGCCCAGAGCATGGCTCTGCTGATCGTAAAAGGCGATTCAAGAGAAAACGTCCACCTCGCAAACATCAGCTAGTATAAAGGGTAGTATATCACTCCCCGAATCTAGAGGCGAGCTCTGGCAATCGTCGTCGGGGACCTTGCCCCCTTCCCTTGATGACCCTCGACGACGATGACGATAGGTGCAATAGTGCAAAATGTGATACTATTTTTTCCTTTGGCACACTTACTGAAAAAAATTAATCTTTCACGTGGGCTATGGATCTTTTTAAGATCTTCAAGTTTGTCCTTCAGGGGTGACCAAAGTTTTTCGGTAATTTTATAATGAGTCGATGTTGTGAAATGAGAAGTTATATTTTTATTATAGGTTAAATACTGAGAAATATATCCCATATAATCTGGCAAATAGATATGAAGTCGATCTTGTCAAATTTTATCTCCTGAAGTGACCAATAGTTTTTCCTTAAAAAATTTGTTTTTGATGTTGCATACAGGGATAATAATTTGAAATTCAGCATATCAGCTAATGAACTAATAAAAATGTGCTCTTTCACGTGAGCGATAAATCTTTTTTTCCACTTTAAGTTTGGCCTACAGGGATGGCCAAATCAATGAGTAACTATACAAACTAAAAATTGTGGTGTTTAAAAAAAATTGTCGTGAATTTTTCCATTGCAAAATACTCATTTGTATGTCCCGTCTCAAAATGAACTACATTTTCTAATAGCTTTTGACCAATGATAATGTAGAAATATTGCTCAAATGAGAGTGAAAAATTAAACAAATTTAGTTCTAAATATGTAAAATAAGATAAAAATTAATTTTTTTAAGTGAAATAAAAGGCTGAATAAAATCTCCGCTTTGCGTTTCATGGGTGAACAAATTGTTTTTTTGTTTTTTTTGCACATTACCAAATGTGCTAGATATATTTAATAACGTTTATACCGTCTTGGTACAGGTTAGAATTGAGCATGACTCTGCTAATCGTAAAAGACGATTTCTAATAAAAAGTCCACCTCGCAAACATCAGCTATTAGTAAGAGGGAGTTATATTACTCCCTAAAACTAGAGGCGAGCTTTGGCAATCTTCAAGAGGAAACTCCACCTCGCAAACATCAGCTAGTAAAGAGGAGATTATTAGTCCCCAGAACTAGAGGCGAGCTCTGGCAATCGTCGTCGGGGACACCTCCCCCTTTACCTTTGACGACCCTTCGACGACGATGACAATGACACAACGAACGATGACAAAGACGATGACGACCGCGACGTGAGAATCCCCCCCCATTTATATCCTTTCCCATGGCTGTTTCTGACCAGCATGGGCCCCTCCTATCCACATCTCCTAGGCTAGAGTGGTGCATTATGACCTAACAGTTGACGTGTCCTTAATCAAATAAACAAAAAATCTTCTTGCAGAGCTCTGTCGGAGAGACGGATCATGAGAGGATCATCCGTACTCTATGTTACTAGGAAGCTTCGCAAACGCTTTTTGAGGCGCGTTGTTGGATGAGCGTTTTGTTTTTTAAACGAAAAAAGTGTGAAATTACGATTTTCTTGAAAAATTATTTTTCAATTGCGCTCAAATTTTACACATATATATTATAAAAATTCATAAAATTAAGGTTCTGTGAAAAATATCATTACAATCGGACAAAGCATGTAGGTATTATAAGTCGAAGAATGTTTTTAAAAAAAAAAAAAAAAACGTAAATTGCGATTTTCATAAGAAATAATTTTTTGATTGCGCTTAAATTTCACAGGAATATATTTCATAAAATTAAGGTTCTGTAAAAATATCATAACAATCGGATAGAAATAAATATTTTACTATGAGTTTTTTTAGGTTTATTATAACAATTATCAAGTAACAATAGAAACTTGACACTAATCACCTACAATGCATTCACAAAGCACTTGCAAAGAAAAAGTGGTCCCACGCAAACCAAAAACTTACAAAAACGCTTATCCATCAACGCGGCGGGACTTACGTTTTCCTAGTTATAGTACACTCACATGCAGAGTCACAGAATAAGAGGTTTGACTTGAATTGTAAGACATCGTTCGGTGCGCTCACTCGTCTAATTAGATTAATGTCCATGTAAACCGTGAACGTTGTAGCCCTTAACATTTGGTCACAATCACTGGCCAATTGAAACTGACTATTTAGTAAGTAGTCGTCCCAATAGCTATGGTAGTACAGCTAAGAGAGTAAGGACATGCTTTTGGGCCAATTGTTGTTCGCTTAGCTGACTGACACCACGGGGGTCTGAAATTTTGTACATTAATTGACATGAGAGTGTAAATATAGGGCGTTACAATAAAACATGTACGAAATTCGTTTTAAAATAATTTCAAAAATTATTTGGTTTTTACACCAAGTTTGAATTTTTCAAGTTCATCATTGACTATTCGTGATTTCTTTCCGGATAGTTAAGACAAAATTTGTCAAATCTTTGACTGTAGGGCTGTCCATGTGTGAATCACTGACAACTTTGCAATGTTTCATGTACGTCGGATGCTTCTTGGCCGAGCGAAATGCTATTTGCTAACTGCCAAAATGTAACCTTTTCCTCTAAAGGTGTTTTTGAGCATGGTTAACGCATATTTTCACTCTGAAGGAATGATCTTAGCCCAATCAATTTTGGCACGTGTTGTCAGGTACTTAAATCCACCCGATTATGACAGTTTATAAGTACATAACACTTTTCATGATGACTGAGTGACACCTCAAAAACACCCCAACTCTGCTTGTTGTATAAGGTGAAAAGTCCATCTCGCAAACATCACGCGTCATTCCGCGTCCGCGTCAGTTTTTTAACTTCTGATTTGGACTTAAGTCATCAGTTCTTGTCTTAGGAGTTTGTAAACGGTGACTTTGGAGCCGTCCTAGCAACGAAGCACATAATAAATTCAGAGTTGTGCTGAATCGGCCTTATCACAGGAGGCGCAAGATGGCAACGGTTGACGCGCCCTTAAACCTAATAAACATCAACATCAACAACAACATCAAACCTTATCCCCTAGTCTAGAGTGGTGCATTATGACCTAACGGTTGACGCGTCCGTAATCACAATGAACAGTAAACCATAAAAAACTGTAACCATACATCAAACGCTAGCAAAATGTACCATAATTGATGACTTGCACACGTAATTTTATCTCTTCCAATCACATGAAAAAGAACTTTAAAAAAAATTAACTCACATCATACTCATTTCTTTTAATCATTTATTTCCATTCAAATACGTCGTTCACGATGACGTAATAATATATTTTGTTTTGCTATTACTATAATCACCATAATTTTATTTTCCTATAAATACAAATATATTCATCATAACACCACAGGCGACGCAATAGGACCACACCGGTTGAAGCGCCCTAGTTTCTCTCACGCCGTATACTGTGGTAATACCCGCAGGAATGAAGTCATCTCTCCAGCATGGGTCTGTCCTCCTGACATCCCTTAGTCCCTTAGTCGTCGGGAATCCCTCCCCCTCCACTTAACGACTTATCCGACGACAACGCCTATGACAAAACGAACGTTGAAAAAGATAATGCCGACCGAAACGTCAAAACACTCCTTTCCTCTCCCTATCCGTAGCTGGTATGACCAGCATTGTAGATTTCCTGCCTATAATGACTAGGCTAGATTGTAGTAAAAAGACCTAACGAATTAACTCCAAACCTAAAACTATTTGCCTATTCCTTGTAACAGCCCCGCCTGGATCAGACAACACGCGGTGACGTTATGCAATTAAATATCTCACTGATAATGGTTTGTTTAGTGGTCAATGACAACACGCACAATGAAAGTTTGCGATTCATGCCCCTCCACAAGTGTCTGACTAGCAGCGGGTAGGACATTGTGTTGTCTGTACAGGGCTGTTTAAGAGGACTCTATACCTTGCATTCACATAAACGATTGAGGAAAACCTCGGACAAAACCTTCAGTCGGGATTAAGGGTCTCGACGGGATTTAAACCCGGGTAACGCTCGAGCCAGCACTGTAGTTTGTCCGTCTGGTCTTTCCCGGTTTCCCCGTCTGGGCCCGGGGTAGAATTGGCCCAGAGCATGGCTCTGCTGATCGTACAAGGCAATTCAAGAGAAAAAGTCCACCTCTCAAACATCAGCTTGTAAGAGGAGACTATAATATTTCTCCCCGAAACCAGAGGCGAGCTCTGGCTGACATCTTCAAGGAACCTTTCCCTCTACTTGACGACCTCCCAGACAACGACGACAATGACAACACGAACGATGACGAAGACGATGACGACCGCGACGAAAGAACACCCCACCTTTCCTCTCCCTACCTGTGGCTGGTTCTGATCAGCATGGGATTCTCCTCCCCATATCCCTTAGCTTAAGTTGCGCGTTATGAACTGCCAATAGGAACTGGCCTTGGTTTCAAATATATCTTCACGTATTTAGTAATTTGTAACTTCAATTTAATAAACATCGCAATTAAAATAAACTATTCAAATAAATCTGTGAATTCTATGCATGTTCAAAGTACCTGGGTTTTGACTTCCCGCGCAAAGACTTAAGTCCGCGCTCTTTTGGTTGTGACGTTATCGTGAGGTGAGGAGGGAAGCTGATTGGCAGAACTGCCAGTTCGCCGCCTCGGCGAACCTCACGATCACGTCATTCCTACCTGCAATGGCGCATGGCTGTTTCCGGCGCGAAGCCCGGTTCAAATTTTTCCTCGCTCACAGTTAGCGCTAATAAAAGCCGGACGCATAAAAAACTTTACTGGTCGTATTTGAGGTTATTATGAGGGACATATTCAAATTTGGTAATGAAGGACAGTTTCCCTATTGACGCGCCCCGGAAACCAATTTTAAAAAATAAGAAAGAAAAGCATGATACAAACTAGTCGATGTATAAACACATTCATAATATGCCCCGTTATTCTAGTAAATAAGGCAGTTGTATTAACTAAAGAAAGTGATGTATAACCATGGACCATGTATATCCATGGTATAACAAACCATAATCAAGGTGTGCTAAATACGCTATGATAAGTGCAAGGCGAAATTAGTATAAAACAATATTATCGCAACTCTTTAAACTATCCACGTGGCCGTGACTGTCAAGTACCGTGTTGTTTACGTAGTGAACGAAGGCGGTGAGTCCAACAAGCCGATGTCAGTGTTGCTTTTGTTTCTGTTATAAGTTTCAGGCTTCGGTGTTGATAGAGCACTAGCATTTGAGAGGAGGATTTTTAATTTACAGCTTATTATTCAATCAGGAAACTACAGAGCTCGTGTTCAAATCCTTATACGGGATCGTCGCAAAAAAGAATCAAATTGGCCTGTGGGTTTTAGAAAATATAACAAGAACCCGGGGGAAAATATCCTCTCGCTCTCCCAGCAACCGAGGTGTCCCACAACCCTCTCAGTTGGCGTTGCCCTCTTGATACAAGAAATAAATCAATTGGGAAAAGCACTCGTGACTTTGTGTGGTTTTTCACACTATACCCTCCCCTCTACCCTGGCTGGTTCTTTACCACATGGGTTTTCCTTCTCGCCCCATCACTAAATGGGGGGAATAGGGGACTTATCGTCGTCTGGGACCCCACCACCTTCCCATGACGACGCCATGACACAAAAAAACGATGACAAAAGGGAAAGACGACAAAGAACCTGAGAAAACCCCCCTTTACCCCCTCTTTCACTGGCTGGTTTTTGAAACCCGCATGAGCTTTCCTCCCTATTTCCCCTTTTGGGTTTGGGTAGTGTTATGGCCTTTCGTTGACGGGTTTACACGCCCTTAATCTATAAAAAAAACTTTTTTAAGGGGGGGAAAAAGAATTTCTTGTTCGTTCTCAACCAAAGGCTTAATTTTTTTTTTTCGCTTATAAAAGTCGAAAACATACCTATCTTAAATGGGCATCCAAGGAAAAATTGAATCTTGAAATTTTTTCTCGAATTCCCTTAAAAACAAAAATGTTCGAAAAATTTAAAAAAAAAAACACAGGGAAAAATTATAGGATTCCCCGAAGGGAACAGACGGGACGACCGTTAACGTTAAAAACCCTAAATATAATAAATTTAAAATTTCCCCAAATTTAAAACACAATCCAAAAAAAATCCCAATACAAAACAAAAAATATATAGGTAGCCGGGGGACCCCGGGGGGAGATCCGTCCAAAAAATGGGTTTTGTTAAAACGTAACAGTCGGAAAAAAGAGATGAAGTCCACCCCCCTTAAACCTCAGCTAGGCAAAAAGGGGATTCTACCCAAAACGAGAGGGGAGCTCCCGCCCCCTGTCATTTTACATCGAGACCCCCCTTTTCCTTTCCCCTAACCCCTGGCTGGTTTTTTACCGGTATGAGACTTTTTCTCCCAAATCCCCAAGGGCCCGGCTAGAGTGGCCCATTATTTTCCCAACAGTTGACGTGCCCCCTTTAAACTAATAAAACCCCTAATATATAACAAATGTAGATTTAAAACCTAATAAAGATATAAAAACCCAGCTCAAAAACAAATACAAATTCCCATTTTCCTTTCAATAAGCACGGGGGCTCTGTTTACCTCACGGTTTTAAGCGCCTTTGAAGCCCTCGTGCTTTCCTTGGGCTTATGTAGGGTTGTAGGCCCCACTGCTCGGCAGTCAAATTAAAAATGCTGCAAATTTAAAATAAAGTAATTTTTTCGTAGGTTTTGACCGAGAAAATCACTGCGGGGTCGTTTTACCTCCACGTTAAGCGCCTTTTAAGCCCTCGTGCTACCTTTGTCTGTATTAGGGTTGTAGGCCCCACTCTCGGGGCCTCATATTTAACTGCTGAAATTTAAAATAAGTAATGTTTCGTAAAGGGGTGACCGAGAATATCAAAGCGGGGCCCGTTGACCTCACGGTTGAAGCGCCCTTTAAACCCCCGTGCTACCTTGTCTGTTTAGGGTTTTAGGCCCCCACTGCTTTGAAACAGTCCTATTAAAAATGCTGGGATTAACTAACGTAATGTTTGCGTAGGTGTTTCCGGAAAATCACTGCGGCTATGTTGAAACCCCACGTTGAAGCGCCCTGAAGCCCTCGTGCTACCTTGTCTGTATGTAGGGGTTTTTTAAAGGGCCCCCCTGCTCGAGGGAATCATATTAAAATGCTGCATTAAACCCAAAAGTAAAGTTTGCGGGGAGTGGTGACCGAGAAAAATCCTGCGGCTCTGTTTTACCTACGGTTGAAAACGCCCTTTAAGCCCTCGTGCTAAATTTCTTTATTAGGGTTTTAGGCCCCACCCGCTCGAGCATCAATTAAACTGCTGCATTAAAATAAGTTATGTTTTTGTATTTTTGACGAGAAATCACGGGGGGCTCTGTTGAACCCCACGGGTTTTTGCGCCCTTTAAGCCCTCGTTTCTACCTTTCTGTATTTGGGTTTTTCCCCCCACTGCCGAGCAGTCATATTAACTGCTGCAAATTTTCTAAGGGAATTTTGCGTAGTGTGACCGAGAAATATCACTGCGGCTCTGTTTTACCCCCCGGTTTTTTGCGCTTGAAACCCCCCGTCACCTTGTCGGGAGTAGGGGTTTGTAGGCCCCACTGCTCGAGCAGGGCATATTAAACGGGTGCTTTAAAATAACGGAAAAGTTTGCCCTAAGGGGTGACCGAGAAAATCACTGCGGCTCTGTTGACCCCACGGTTTAAACGCCTTGAGCCCGTGCTCCTTGTTTTGTATTAGGGGGTTTTGCCCCACTCTCGAGCAGGCCCAAATTCAAACTGCTGCTTTAAAATAAAGAAATGTTTGCGTAGGTTTTGACCGAGAAAACACTGCGGGCCCGTTTACCTCACGGTTGAAGCGCCTTGAAGCCCTCGCGTTATTTGGGAATAGGGTTTTAAAAAGTGGGAATTAAAAAAACTTTTAAAAAAGTTGGGTTTGTGTAAAAAAAAAAATAAACCCAACCCGGAAATAATTTAAAAAAGGGGGTTTAAACCCTTTTTGAAAAATTTTTATTAAAAATACCCAAAAAAAAAAAAGGCCCTTATATTTAAAACCTTATTAAAAAAAACAAAATTTTTAAAGGGTCCGAGAATATAATCCCTTTTTTACCCCAAAACCCAAAAAAAAAACCCCCTTGAAAAAAAAAAGAAAAGGGGAAACCCCCCCTTGTTGTCAAAAAATCAAAATTAAAAAAAAATTTAAAAAATAAAATTTAAGTTTTGCCGCTAAAAAGGTTGGGAAAAAAAAACAAAAAAAAAAAATTTGTTTACCTTCCCCTTAAAAACCCCTTTAAAAAAAAACCTCTTTCCACCCCCTCTGTTTTGTTGGTTTAGGCCCCACTGCTCGAAACAGTCATATTAAACTGCTTGGGTTAAAATAACCCCTAATGTTTGCGTAGGGGGGACCGAGAATATTTATGCGGGTCTGTTTTTACCTCCCCGGTTGAAGCGCCTTGAAGGCCCCCGTGCTACCTTTTCCCCGTATTAGGGTTTGTAGGCCCCAAATGGGTCGAGCAGTCCCCATATTTAAAATGCTGGGATTTAAAAATTAAAGTAATTTTTTCGTAGGGGTGACGGGGAATATCACGCGGCTCTGTTGACCCCAAGGTTGAAAGGGGCCTTGAAGCCCCCGTGCTAAAAATTTTTCTGTTGTGGGGTTTTTAAAACCCCCCCCTGCTCGACAGTCCCTAAATTTAAAATGCCGCTAAACTAACGTAATGTTTGCGTAGGGTTTTGGCCCAGAAAAATCAGCGGCTCTGTTGAAACCCCACGGTTGAAACGCCTTGAAGCCCTCGTGTTTCCCTTTTTGTATTAGGTTGTAGGCCCCCCTGCTCGAGCAGTCCCTATTAAAATGCTGATTTAACCCAAAATTTAAATTTTTTCGTTTTGCCGGAAATTTACTGGGGGCTCTGTTGACCTCACGGTTTTAAACGCCTTTTAACCCTGTGCTACCTTTCTGTATGTAGGGTTTTTAGGCCCCACTTTCTCGAGCAAGGGCAAAATTAAACTGCTGCATTAAACCCAACGTAAATTTTTTGCGTAGGGGTGGCCCAGAATATCACTGCGGCTGCTGTTGACCCCCACGTTTTAAACGCCTTTGGGCCCCGTGCTCCTTGTCTGTAAATTGGGTTTAGGCCCCACTTTCCGAGCATTTATATTAAAAATGCTGGGAAAAAACTAACGTAATGTTTTTCGGTTAAATGTGCCGAAATTCCGCGGCTCGTTGAACCCCACGGTTAAGGGGCCCTTTAAACCCTTTGTGTTTCCCCTTGTCTGTATTTGTGTTGTAGGCCTACTGCTCAAACAGTCATATTAACTGCTGCATTAAACTAACCTTTAAAGTTTTTCGTTGTGTGACCGGGGAATATCACTGCGGCCTGTTGACCTCACGGTTGAAGGCCCCTTTAAACCCCCCTGCTACCCTTTTCTGTATGTAGGGTTTTTGGCCCAATGCCGGCATTTATATTTAAAATGCTTTCATTAAAAAAAAAACGTAAAGTTTGCGTAGGTGTGACCGAGAAAAACTGCGGCTCTGTTTTACCTCCCGGTTTTTAAGCCCTTGAAACCCCCGTGCTTTCCTTTCTTAAGTAGGGTTTTTAGGCCCCACTGCTCGAGCAGTCCCATATTAAACTTCTGCATTAAAATAACGTAAAGTTTGCCCTAGGTGTTTACCGAGAATATCACTGGGGGCTCCCTTTTACCTCACGGTTTTAAGCGCCTTGAAGCCCTCGTCACTTTTCTGTATTTGGGTTGTTTGGCCCCCTTCTCGGGCAGTCCTATTAAAATGCTGCATTAATTAAAGTAAATTTTGCGAGGGGTGACCGAGAAAATTACTGGGGGCCTTTTGTTGACCCACGGGTTTTTTGCGCCTTGAAGGGGCCCCCGTGTTTCCTTTTTCTGTAAAGTAGGGTTTTTTGCCCCACTGCTTTGACGTCCCCTATTAAAAATGCTGCATTAAAAAATAACTAATGTTTGCGTAGGTGTGACCGGGGGATTCAATGCGGCTCCCGTTTTACCTCACGGTTTAAGCGCCTTGAAACCCTCTTCTACTTGTCTGTATGTAAGGGGTTTTAGGCCCCACCCGCCCCGGCTCATTTAAACCCGCGGGATTAAACTAACGTAATTTTTGCGTAGGTGTGGGCCGAGAAAATCACTGCGGGGTCTGTTTACCTCACGGGTTTAACGCCTTTGAAGCCCTCGTGCTAAACCCTTTTCTTATGTAGGGTTGTAGGCCCCAAATGCTCGACATCAAATTAAACTGCTGCATTAAACTAAGTTTAAAAGTTTGCGTAGGGGTGACCGGAAAATCACTGCGGGTCTGTTTCCTCACGGTTGAAGCGCCCTTTAAACCCCCGTGTTTACCCTTGGGCTGTCGGGGGGTTTTTAGGGCCCCACTGCTCGAGAGTCATTTTAAAAATGCTGCATTAAACTAACGTTTTAAATTTTGGGGTAGGTGTGACCGAGAAAATCACTGCGGCCTGTTGCCCCCAAAGGTTTTAAGCCCCCTTTAAGCCCTCGTGCTACCTTGTCCCCGTATGTAGGGGGTTTTTAGGCCCCACTGCTCGATCAGTTTTATTAAAATCTCATTAAACCCAACGTAAAGTTTGCGTAGGTGTTTACCGAAAAAAAATCACTGCGGCTCCCGTTGACCTCACGGTTTTAAGCGCCTTTGAACCCCCCCTGCTTTCTTTCTGGGATGTAGGGTTTTTAGGCCCCACTGCTCGGCAGTCATAAATTTAAAAGCTGCATTAAACTAAGTAATTTTTGCGTAGGGGGACCGGAATACACGCGCTCTTTTGACCTCACGGTTTTAAGCCCTTGAACCCTCGTGCTAAACCCTTTTCTGTAAAGAGGGGTTTTAGGCCCCACTGCTCGAGCTTCCCCTATTAAAAATGCTGCATTAAAATAAAGTAAATGTTTTTCGTAGGTGGGGACCGAGAAAATTTACTTCGGCCCCTGTTGACCTCCCCGGTTGAAGCGCCCCCAAGCCCCTTGCTCCCTTTTTCTGTATGTAGGGTTTTTAGGCCCACTGCTCAGAGCATTTATATTTTAAAATGCTGCATTTTTAAATAACGTAATGTTTGGGGTAGGTTTTGACCCAGAATATCCCCTTTTCGGCTTTTGTTGACCCCCACGGTTGAAACGCCCTTTAGCCCTCGGGCTACCCCCCTTTTCTTATGTAGGGTTTTTTTAGGCCCCATGCTCAGCATCATATTAACTGCTGCATTAAACTAAAGTAATTTTGCGTAGTGTGACCGAGAATATCACTGCGCTCGTGACCTCAGGGTTGAAGCCCCTTGAAGCCCTGTACCTTGTCTGTATGTAGGGTTGTAGGCCCCACTGCTCGAGCATCATTTTAAAACTGCTGCTTAAACTAACGTAATGTTTGCGTAGGTGGGGACCGATGTTGGGTACAGATACTTTTTGATCCAGTGTAGGATTTGCCCCGAGAATTGCTCTGCTAATAGTATAAAATAAATAAATACATAAATTCGGATTTAGAGTCTACCCATTTAGACACAAAACTGATTTTTTAGTGAAGGGCAGTAATTTAAAGCCAACCAAGCCAACACTGCTTTCGCTGCACCATCGACGAGCAAATAATGAGCAAAAAGAACCAGGATATTTTAAAGTAAGAAACAACGAACAACCCAAGCAGGGATTCCACCCTTTGGACATTGCAAGAATGTAAAAGGGATTATTCAAAACAACCTTGGGATTTACTATGTGCATTGTTGATAGGACGACCCCTAAGGTCCGACCGTTACATATTCCTAAGCCAAAAACAAATGGACTCAATCATAAGTTAAAAAATCTTCTGCCTATCGCGAGAATCGAACACTGAACTTTCTGCATGGCAAGCAGAAACGTTTAAAAAGATACGAAGTAAACAATATAAATCGTACCTGTCAGATCTTCTAACCTATCGGGGGCCGGACACCGTGTTTTTATCAGCCCATATTAATTGGTTGCCAACATTGAACCCGCTTCTGAACATTCTCCAACTTAACTGAGCGTTTAGGCTAAGCGACGTGTGTTCAGATTTACTGCACAGTTATTCGCCATCCGCAAAGCTCTTAAATACATTCAAACGTTGTCGTTGTGGAGAATATCTATTGCGTTCGGGATAGCTTAAGTTCACTTCAAGCTATAAACTCATGTATTTTTAGTCATCATTTGGTACAAGACATCCAAATTCTATTTAGAAAAACTAACCTCAAGGGTTATATAATAGAGTTTTGCTGGAAACCTGGACACGTGGGCATAAAAGGGAAAATGAACACGCTGATCGGGCTGCTAAGGAACTTCCCAGCGCCGCGACGTTGATTTAAATCTAGTTCACGTTCCAGATGTCAAAATTAAATTCAAGCAAAGATTGTTGGATTTGCGACAGGCATCTTGGGATGTGTTGCAAAATAACAAATTGCGTAGTGTGATGCCCAAACTGGCTAATAAAATTCGTCCACCTACTCTCACGTAGAGAGGAGGTGGTATTGTCTAGACTTCGTATAGGCCACACACGCCTAACACACGGATAGCTCTTAACCAGAAAAAAGGTTTTATTCCCATCATGTGACACATGTGATGTACCTTTAACCGTACATCATAACACTATCAAAAGGGCCCAATATATGCCTTGCAAACGCATTTGATCTCCTCCATTAATATGAAGAACTTACTCATATGCAAACGGCGACAAACTTTCAAAATTCTCATCCATTGTATCTATTTAACCAAAATTTAATTTACATCATACACATTTTTTTAAATTTCTTTATTTCATTCATACACATAACTTTTATTTGACAATTACTTTCATCATCATCATTTTATTTTGTTATTTATCACTTTTGAAAACAATCTTACCATCAAACACACCATTCACGCACCTCATCAAATTTCACTATCACTGGCGGCGCTATATGACCTACCCGGTTGAAGCGCCCTAGTTTCTCCCGTTGTCGTCGTTCTCTGATGTATCAGATAATATAATACTTTGAATAAATCGTCATGGAAAACTGGCCCGGGTGCTATGCAAGCCTCTGCGGGTGTCTAACTAGGTATATTGGAGTTAGGACAAATTGTGAAGGGATGTCCCCAAGGTTGTTCCAGAGGAGTCAGTCCCTTGCCCTTCGCATTTTTGACTTAGGTAAACTTTAAAAAACAAATTTTTTGACATGATAACCGGTTCGACGAGATATGAACCCGTAACCTAACGAAACTGAGTTAAAAGGGAATCCTACAAATAAACCAATTCTGGGCGGTGAAGCTAACAGAAGTTTACTTACGCACGCAATTTAATATTTCTCACTCTTAATGTCTGGCTGGGGTAGAATTGCCCAGAGCATGGCTTTGCTAATCGTAAAAGGCGATGAAAGAAAAAGTCCACCTCCCCAACATCAGCTAGTAAGAGCGGAGAATATTACCCCCGAAACTAGTGGCGAGCTCAGGCAATCATCGTCGGGGGCCTTGCCTCCTTCCCCTTTACGACCCCTCGCGACGATGACGACAATGACACCACGAACGTCGAACGAAGATAATGACTCTGGCGACGTGAGAGCCCCTTTCCTCCCCTTATTTGTGGCTGGTTCTGACCAGCATGGGTCCCTACTCCCCCTCCCCCCTAGGTGGGGAGTGGGGTATTATGACCTTACGGTTGACGCGTTCTTAATCTAAATAAACCAAAAACAACTGACCCCGCATGGACCACTCTTCCCCTATCCCCTAGGCTAGAGTGATTCATTATGACCTAACGGTTGACTCGTCCTTAATCTAACAAAAAATTCAAAAAGGGTACCTTCTCCCCTTATCCACTTAGCTAGAGTAGTGCAATCTGATTTGACGGTTACGTGCCCTTAAAACTAATGAATAAAAATTTCTAAAAGTCTTATCATTTTCTTTTCTTTTAAAAACCCTTTGAAAACAATAAATCTTTAAGCAACATAAATTTTTTTAACTTTTCTGCAGAATTTTTTTCTTTTTTCTAGTTATCCGTTAAATTTTTTTTACTTTCTAAAACCTAGAAAAAAGCCCATACATTTGCTTTTAAAAAAGCTTTTCAAAAAAAAAGAACCATCGCAAATTTTTTAAAAAGTAAAAGGAGAACTTATTAAATAAAAATTAAACTTCGTCTTTTTTAATTTTTGTTTTTCCCCTTAAAACCCCCCCGGCAAGATTTTTAAAAAGGGGGTTAAATGAAAAAAATACTTTTTCTCCTTATTTTCTTTTTCTAAAAAACCAGAATTATTTTTCTGGGCCCGGGTTTAAAATTGGCCCCAAAGCTTTCCCCCTGGCTTTTCAAAAAAGGCGAAAAAAAAAGGCCACCTTGGGCCCCTAAATAAAAGGAGGCGAAAACCCCCAAACAAAGGGGGCCCTCTAGCAATTTTTCCCCTTTTCCCACACCCCCCCCAAATTTAAAACCAACAATTGAAAAAAACTTTTTATTCCTTTTTCCTTTTTTCTCCCCTCTTCCCTAAATTCCCCCTTTTGGTTCTAAAAGGCCCCGGGCCGTTTTTGGGGCCCCTCGTTTGAGTGCCTGGAAAAAAGGGGGTCCGGGTTTTTTAAAAATTTTTTTCAAAACATACCAAACCCCAAATTTTTTCCCCCTCTTAAAATCAATGCGGGGTTCAAACTCCTCCCCCTGGGTCCCCCCGGCCCGGGTTAAAAATTTTTTTAAATTTTTTGAAAACTTTTGGCCAACCCGCAAATTTGGAGGTTTATGCCCGGGAGATTGGGGAAATAAGGGTCCGGGGGGCCCAATTTTTGGTAAAAGTTCCCTTTTGGGGCCCCCCAATGTTCTTTGGTCCCATGGTGGGGAGGGGAAGGGATGGGGGAGGGGGAAAAAGTTTTTGGGGGGCGGGGGGACATAAAATTGGCCTTTCCTACATACCAAAACTGATGAAAAAAAAAAATTTTTAATTTTTTACAAGGCCCTAGGTGGTAAAAACCCAACGTGGGCTAGTTGAGTTTTTTTAAAAAAAAAATTTTGTAGGTTGCCCCCTTTTCTCCTAGGGAAAAAATCTTAATCACCCAATCACCCCATTTCCCATCCCAAAACAAAAAATTTTCCAATAAAAGAAAAGCCCCTAGGTCTTTATTTGAACCAAAAATTTCCCTTTAAAAACTAGGGGTTTTTAAAAACTACAACCTAGTAAAAAATTAAACCTAAAATGTTGAAAATTAAAATCATTAAAAAGAACACCCATTTTTTTAAATATCATAAAGTTGCGTTTGCAAAGCAATTCAAGGTGTAGCAGGTCCGTAAAATAGTTAAGGAAAACTGCGAAAGGGGTTGCTTCTGGTTGAGACAGCTAATGATAAGCAGTCTAAACTTTTTTTTGGGAAACCAAAAAATTTTTTGACTACCTATTCAAACATTAAAGTTAAGCCGCTAAACCCAATTTTAAGAAAAATTTCCAAAAAGGGAAAATTATTAGTTTTTTCTGATCTTAATATGTTAAAAATGGGGGAAAATTTAAAGAGGAACTCTCCAAAAAAAGGTGTCTTTGCTTTATAGAAATAAGACCCCTTTGTTGTGGAGAAAAATTTTCCCCAAGGGCACAAACAACCCCCCCACCTTAAACACGGGGATTTACCTGAAAAAGTGTTAGTGGGATACCACTTTTTTAGATGTTGGGAACCCTATATACCAAACCCCTAAATGTTTCCCCTGTCAAAGATTTTTAACACCCAAGAATGTTTTTTTTAATCAAAACCTATTTGAAAGAAATTGGGGGTTAAATCTCATGTGAGTTTTAGTGTGAACACCCAAAAAAGTGTGTCATTGTAGTGGTCCCCCATGCTTCTTTTTTCCCCGGTTGTCCTAAGGGCGGAAGAGAAAAAGATATGTGAGATAAGGGCCCGGTTGACAAACAAAATTTGTTCTGGGGCCCAAGGGAAAAAGGTATAGAAAAATTTTCCACCCCATCTAATCTTCCAGTATCTTTTTGCGCGCGGTAGCAATAAATTTTTTTGGGCAAAAGGGAACAAAAAATCTATATACATCTAAAAACCCATACTATAAATCCCCAAGCGAGGGGGGCTACAGCCATGTTAAGACTTTTCACCAGGGTTCAAGAGAACCCCAAAGCTAAAGGAAACGATTAAACCCTTTGCTTATGAACAGAAATCACTACAAGATAAATTAAAAAGGGTAAAGAAAACAAAAACAGGGGGCGGGGAAAACTTTTACAAGGGGGTTTATTTTTCCCTGACCGATCTAAAATTCCGAGTAAAAAATTGGGTTAAATATTTATTCGCCAGCAAACGTAAAACAGGAATGTTGATGTTCAACTTGCCGCAAATTTACCTAATCACCAGCAAAGTTAAAAAAAAACCTCTGTTGGGGATTTAGGGGGTTACAAATATTAAAAAAATTTTTAAAATTCCCCAAACCCAAAAAAAACGCCCATCCACGTCGCCCATTTACTGATGACATAAAGGGGATGGGTTAAGGATGAAATCCTTTTTATTTTTAAAAACCAAAAAGAAAAATTTTAAAAAAAAACACTGTATTTAAGATACTAAAACCCATCTATAAATTTAAAATTTGGCTACACTAATAACGGGGAATTTTTAGAGGATTCAAAATGAAAAATCTAGAAGAGCTACAGCTACTCTTACAAACACACAACCCTTTTATCTTATTTTTTAAAGAAATTTTTTTTAAAACCAACTAAAAACCCAAAGGGGAAAGGGGTTATAAAATCAAACCGTAAGGATTATACAGGAGGTAAAAACGTGCACAGGAGGTGTTGCCATTCTGGTGCATGACTCTTGTAACCCCCTAAATTTCCTTGACAACTCGCCTTCGGGCCGTCGCCGTTACAGTTTACTTTTAAAAATTTTTAAAAACCCCATTTTTTTGCTGTTTTACATTCCACCAAACCCCCCTTAAATCTTATAAAGGGCGATCTGAGGCTTGCCCGGATCAACTACATGGCCCCCGTAATCTTGGGTGGTGTTTTTTTAACGCTCAAAAATTACTACTGAGGGGGTTGGGGTTGAAAGAAATTTTTCTACAACACAATGATGTTTCATTGTTGAACACGGGCCAAATGACAAAATCACGTCCTTTCGGGCCCACTTTTTGGGCCATAATTTAGTAAAGGGTGACACCATTGCTATCGTTTTGTTTCTCGAGCAAAATGTTTTGGGATGATTTACATGGAAGTGATCTTTTTTCCAAATTTCAAGGGGAATGTAAAAAACCAAACAATGGGGCCACACAATCCAGGCCCAGGGAGGGGGAACTTGCGCAACCCGGGATTGGGGAAATTTCCCAAAGGAACTTATGCAGTCTTTTTGGCTAAAGGGGGTTTTAACTAGTTCTCGTGCCCCCAAACGTGCTTGAAATTTATGGTTAAAAATGTTTTGCGGGGGCAGCATTCCCCGTATCCCCCTGCCCTAAGGGTGAACCACGACGTCGTGTCGTCCCCTGGTGGAACAAAGATTGCGTTTTTGGGCCCCATAAAGGGCAAAAAAAGCGTTTTTAAAAAAATTAAAATTTAAAATTTCTACTTTGAAAAATTTTTTCAATTTCAAGCACGAGAGGGGCAAAAACGAGACGAATTATCAAACATATAAGAGGCAGTCCCTTGGGGAAGGTATGTTTTCTTTTATAAAAACGCACCTCTTCCCGATGGTTAAAAAAAGGGTTAAATCAAAAAGTGGGGCTTTAGGTAAAAACCATACCCGCTATCAAAGGGTGGGGGCAATTAAATTTCTACTCCACAGATGTGGCTTCCCGTACTTGGGGTTTACTTTTGCATCGGTAAGCACAATGCCGATATGATGTAACCTTTTTTAGCACACAAACAGTTTTACAGAACTCGAAAACTTAATTTCTCATCTTTCAAACGGGTGGGGCCATACCAAAAAGCGTTCTCATCTATTTTTTTGTGTTTTATAAGTTTTTTGTTTATTATCACAGTTTTTTTGTGTAAGGCGGCAGACACCTTGTTCTTTGGGGGATACTGCCCTTTTCCCGCCAAACCCTTTCCCCCTAAAAACCCATTAATTTAAAAAAAATAATATAAATAATAATAAATTCCCTTTTGGCTTTAAGCTCATTAAAGGGCGCACATCCCGTGGGAGAAGACAAAATGCCAAAGACATTTTTTGGGCCCTGACTGACCCCCATTGGAAGTTATTATTTTTTTTTTTAATATTAATTTTGGTTGTCTGACATATTTCCAGATATTTTTCGTAGTCCATCTAATTCCACTCCTTAAAAACCCCCAAAAAAACCCAAATCCCATGCCGGGGCTTCATATCGCCCTATTTCTCTGACAAATTGCTTTTGCCCAAAATTTTTTCGAAAAGATGATCACAACCGAACCCAAAAAGGGGTGCTGGGAAAAACCAGTTTACTGGCGAACGTCCAAAGTGGAAATTTTGTCAACGTCCCCTGCACCATCGACCCACTTAATTTTTGTCTAGAGACCTTTTTTCAAGAAGGGTTTTGGGTTTCAAAACAGCATGTTTTTGGGGTGCTTTTTTTACATTGAAAAAACCTACGACACAACATGGAGATATAACATTCTTCAACAGATTCACGATGGGGGGTTTGAGGGCACATGCCAAAAATTTTTTGAAAACTTTTTTAAAAGATAGAAAATTTTTAAAGGGGCCCGGGGTTTAAAAATGTTTTGTCCCGCCCGTTCTCTCTGGAAAAAGGTGGGACCAAAGGGTCAGTCTTTTTCTGTTTTCAAATATTTTCTATTGGCATAAAAAAAGTTTTTTGGATTGTATTCCAAAAGGGCCTAATGTCCCTGCCCATTTGTAGATGACCTGGGGAAAATTTTTACGATCGGTTAAATTTTTTCAAGCTTTAAAACAAAAGTGCAAAAATTTTGGAAAATTTAAAAATATAAATGAAAGGGGTAGAAAGCGGGGGGGGACGATTCTCCTCCCGAAAAGACTCAGTGCTTCACTTTTGGGGGGGGTTTAAGGGGTTCAAAATGACCCACCCCTCTGGTTTAACAAAATAAACTTCAATTCAAACCAAATTCCCTCCCTTTTCGGCAGGTGTTTGACAAAAAACTAAATTGGAAAAAACCACGTTTGTTGAGTTCGCAAAAAATGCATGTTGAAAATCAACCCCATTGAAAGTTTTTTAAGCAAAACATCGTGGGGTGGGAGATAGGGGGTTTCCCTGTTGAGAATTTACGGGTCTCTAGTTTTTTCCCCAAAATGGACTATGGATGTTTTGTATACTCTTTTCCCCAATAACACAAACCCTTTTAAAATTCTAAAAAACCCTTTTCCCCCATTTTTGGTCTTTTTGGCTTGCTCTTGGTGCATTTAAAAAAGCCCCGGAGTCAGCTTTTACCCAGTCAGGTTGTCCTCCTTGGCAGAACGGAAAACCTCTTTATGGGTCCGGATGTAATGAAAATTTAAACTATGCCTTACCATTCCCCGCAAAACGGAAAAGTTTTTTTAAAACGACATATGTCAAAACTTTGATAACAACCCCAAAAAGGGATCTCCCTTTCCCAAAGGATTTAAAATGTAAACTTGTGGTTTTTAAACTTATAGAATTTAATCTGCCAACAGTTTTTAATTTTTTTTTTTTAGCAATAACCCCCCCTGGGCTACCCAAAAGCCGGGGTTATTCTATTCGAACCTTTTTGTCGTTTTTATAAAAACTCTACCTTTCCCATTTGTGTATTCAAAATTAACTTTAGAAAAATTTGCCATGTTTCCCTCAAAAGGGTTTCTTTGGGATTCCTTGGGTCCAAAAATTTACAACGGGTTTGGGAATTTCTTTTTTTTGCTTTACCTTAACTAAAATTTCAGGCTAAAACGACGTGTGTTTTTATTTTCACGCAAATTTTTTTCCATCCGTGAAACTCTTTAAAAACATTCTACGCTTTTCCCTTGGGGGAAAAAATTAACCTTTTTTGTTTATATTGCTTAAGGGTTTACTTCAAGCTATAAAACCTTTTTTGTATTCTAGTCATCCCTTTTTTTTTCAAGACATCCAATTCTATTTAGAAAACTAAATCTAAGGGGGTATTAAAAGAGGTTTTTCTGATACCCGGGCACGTTGGGGATAGAGGGAAAAGAACACCCCTGAAAACGGGCTGGGTAAGGAAACTTCCAGCGTCCCCGAAAGTTATTTTCAAACTAGTTCCCGTTTCCAAAATGTTTAAGAGTGGTACAAGCAAAAATTGTTTGATTTGCGACAAGCAAACTTGGGAAAGTGTTGCCAAAAAAACAAAAATTTCGTAGTGTTATGCCCCATTGACTAAAAAAAATTCGTCCCCCTCGTCCCCGACTCTCACGTAGAGAGAGGTTTGGGATTGTCCCAAACTTCGTAAGGGGACACCGCCTAACCCCAAAGGAATCTCTTTAAATAAAAGAAAAAAGGGTTTTTTCCCATATGTGACACTGTGAAAGTTTCCTTTAAACCCTCCCTCATATCTAGAAAAATGTACCCCAAAAATGACCTTTTTGCTTCCTTTGATCCCCTCCCCAAACCCTATTAAAAACCCTTTTATCATATGATTTAAAGGCACAAATTTCTAAATTTCTCTCCCCTAGTAAACCATTTTAAAAAAAATTTTTAATTTAAATTTTTACAAAATTTCTTTTTTTTTCTTTATTTTCATTTCCCAAAATAACTTTTTTTTTGCATTACTTTTTCATCATCAATTTATTTTTTATTTTTCACTTAGAAAACAATTTTTAATCATTTAAACATACCCGCATTAACTCTTCTCATTTTTCTTTCATTCACCCCGGGGGCGCAATAGAAACCCCAAAACCCGGGTTTAAGCGCCCTATTTTCTCACGTCGGGGTTTTTTTGTCGTTTAACAAGGCGGCGTATTTTTTACATTCTCCTAAAGTAAATCATATGTTACAAAAACTTACTCCCAGACTAGGGAGGTGCCCTTTTACCAAAACGGGTTTGGGGCGTCCTTAAACCAAAATTAAAACCCCTTTGGGGGTTTTTCCTTTTCTAGTTTTGCTAAGGCGAGACCTTTTCCCCAAATGTTGATGAAAAACCCCCGTTTCAACAACGGGCGGGAAAAGATTTTTGATTTTTTATTGTATTTAAAAATGATAAAATCATAATTTGAAATACATTTAATTTTCTTGGAAAAAACCCCCCATTATGAAAAACGTGGAAAATTTGCAAGATTTTTCTCAATCTCCCGCGAATGTTGTGGAAACCTTTAGCGTTTTAAAATTCGATACCCCCTTGTTTACTGCAAGCACTCACCGCCTGACAAAAATGATTCGATAAAAATGTAAAATTAAAGAACAAAAACATTATCGTAAAATTTAATCCTTCACATTTACAGACAATTTTTTATTTATTATTCCTTGTTCATTTAAACCTCAACGGATGTTTCTGATTTTGTTAACAGATCTCAGAAATAGTAACGACGGTAAAGGATCGAGTCCTTTAAACAACCCTCGTTCATCCCTTCACAATTGTCCTTTCTCCCACTATTATAAACCACACGTCTGGGCCCGGGGTAGAATTGGCCCAGAGCATGGCTCTACTCATCGTTCAAACAATTCAAGAGAAAAAGTCCACCTTGCAAACATAAGCTAGAAAGAGGAGAGTATATTACTCCCGAAACTAGAGGCAAGCTCTATTAATCGTCGTCGGGGCATTTCCCCTTCCCTTGACGACCTCCCCGACGACGATGACGACGATACAACGAACGATGACAAAGACGATTACGACCGATAATATTTGCTGTTAAAGCGCCCTAAAACTACTTATACGACCGCAACGGGAGAAACCCCCCTTCTACCCTTACCTGTGGCTGGTTATGACCAACATGGGCCCCACATCCCCAGATCCCCATAGGCTACAGATGGTGCATTATGACCTAACGGTTTCACCAATAAACGAAAAAAGTTTCAAAGTATTTATATAATAAAATCTAATTTACATAATCCACATTTCCTTTATATATTTCCATAAAAAAAAGTTTGCATTTTACTATCATAGCCGTAATAAATTAACAATATATTCATCAAACACACCAATGTATCATTTCAATAACTATCAATATTTCAGGCAGCCCAATATAACCTAACCAGTTGAGCGCCCTAGTATCTTACGTCGTCGTTCCGATGATTGGGATGTCCATGATAATATTATTGATTTACTAAATGATTCTCTACAATAAATGATTGAGAGATCCCCCCCCCCCCCCAAACCGCTAATGCGGGCTAAGGGCCCACAGTCCGTGAGGAAGAGTTTTAAGCACGTGTTTCTTAACATTCGTAAGTGACTGATGACTGGTGATAGTTGTGATTCCAATGTTTGGTTATGTTCTTTGACTTGACTTAGATTTGAATATTAATTGTACCCAGCTGTAATGCAGATGAATGTGTTAAAGTTGCAGGTTTTAATTGAGGCCCAACATCGTATACCCTGCATATAGGTGTTTACTGCACGAGGAATAAAATTTTCTCTCTGGGTATACGCGATGTACTCTCGTATACCATCATGACCCGTCTGGGCCCGGGGTAGAATAGGCCAGAGCATACTCTGCTAATCGTAAAATGCGAGAAAAGAGAAAAAGACCATGTGCAAAGATCAGCTAGTATGAGGTAGTATACTCCACGATACTAGGTTGAGCTCCTGGTAATCGTCGTCGGGGACAATCCCTATCCTTGACGAACGCCCGAAGACGACGACTATGACAACGCTAACGATGACAAAGACGATGACGACCACATCGTGAGAACCCCCAATTTTCGATAAGATTTGCGACAGGCATCTTGGGATGTGGTGCATAATAAGCAATTGCATACTGTCGTGCCAACCAACAATAAAATTTGTCCTCATGCTACCGATTCTCACGCAGAGAAAGGGTGGTATTGCCCTAGAATTCGTATAGGCCACACACGCCTAGCTCACGGATATCTCTTAACCAGAGAAAAGGTTTCCCATATGTGACACATGTGATGTACCTTTACCCGTACATCATATGCTAGCAGAATATACCAAATATATGCCTTGCTTGCGCATGCAATTTGATCTCTCCCAATCATATGAAGAACTTCTATCATATGAAAACCCAGGGGACAACATTCAAAATTTCTCATCCATAAAAATTTCTATTTTACAAAATTTAATTCACATCATACACATTTCTTTCTTTCTGTATTTTCATTCACAAACATAACTTTTTTTTTTGCTATTACTTTCATATCATCATTTTTATTTTGTTATTTATACACTTAAAAAACAATTTAATCATCAAACATACCTGCATTAACTCTTCTCATTTACTTTCTTTCACGGGGCGGCGCAATATGACCTAACCGGTTGAAGCGCCCTAGTTTCTCACGTCGTCGTCGTCCTTACCCTACCCATGGCTTGTTTTAAAACAGCATCCTACTGCCCTCCCCACAACCTCTAGACTAGTGTGGTGCATAATGACCTATAGGTTAACGCGCCCATTATCCAAATAAACTCAAATATATTTAGAAAAACTAAACTCTAAGGTTTCTATCAGTGCGTGACAAGATTGGATAGAAGGAACGATTTTTATTTGCGACATGCATCTTGGGATGTGGCGCAAATTTAAAAAAGTTCATAGCCCGATGCCCCCACCGAATAAAAACATTCGTCCTCCTGCCTCTCGACTCCACGTACAGACGAGCGTGGGCTCATTGCGAAAACTCATTAACTCCAACATTGACGAAAAGTAACCAGTATATACATTTTCTTCATTAAATATCGCTCTTTTCACTGCAACAACTCACTTACTCCTAAAGGTACTATTATTACGAGCAGCAAGAGGTTGTGACTTTCACTTACTCCATTTCAACAATTATTTATGCAGCGAAAAGTGTATAAGTGCACTTAGTGAGTTTTTGCCTTAGTTATAACATAGGCCCCCGCCCAAACCCAAAATGGCTTCCCTTCCGAGACAAAGTAACTTTCTCCATTAGGCTTGTAGAGTTGTTGCTAGAAACATAAGTAAATGACTAAATGTGAATTGGAATGTGTTTTGTAAATATTAATTAAATCTTATGTTAACATTTAATTTCACTACACGTATTTTTACTTTGCAAAATTAAATGCAAATCTTAATAAAATGCCATTTCAATAATAAGAAGCTTTGATTTAAATTAATTATAAAATTTTTATTGATTAATTGGATGAGCGTAGCGAGCGTATGTAGTGAAGGAAGTTCCATTTCACTACACGGAGAAAAATCCGGAATGTTTTTTTTTTTGTTTTTTTTTGTGTGTCTGTGACACGATTCCGGCTAACAATACTCCAATTGTTACAAATTTATAAGGTCTATGAAATCTCTGAACGAAGAACTGCCGGGGAAAATCGTTTGAAAAATTTTTCTTCTGAAATCGCAATTTTACGTTTTTTTCTATTTAAAAAAAATTTCAAAATAATAACATCTACTGCTTTATCCCATTGTGTGATTTTTCCACAACCTTTTTTTAAATTCATATTTCGTTGAAATTTTAAACTGCAATCGGAAATTATTTTAGAAAATCGCAATTTTAAGATTTTTTAAATATTTAAACTTCTTCGACCTTATAAACCTACAGCTTATCCTATGTAATGATTTTCAAAATTAATTTTGTGAATTAATATATTCGGGGTGAATTTAGCGCATCGAAAAATTATTTCTCATGATAAAACGCAATTTTTCGATTTTTTTCAATTTTAACATTTTTTTCGACGAATAAAACCTACATACATGCTTTAAACCGATTGTATGATTTTCACAAGAACTTAAAATTTTATGAATTAAAATATTCGTGTGAAATTTGAGCGTAATCGAAAAATTATCTATTAAAAACATCGCAATTTTACGCTTTTTTCGTTTAAAAAAAAAAAAAAAATTACGCTCATCCATCAACGCGGCGGGACTTCAGCGTTTTCCTAGTTATAATATAACATTATTAATGTAAATCATAATAATATGTTTCTTAGTTAGACCATGGTAAAATCCCCCGTCCCGGTAGAATTGGCCCAGAGTATGGCTCTGCTAATCGTAAAAGGAGATTTAAGAGAAAAACTCCACCTCGCAAACATCAGCTTGTATGAAGGGTAGTATTTTAATCCCCGAAACTAGAGGCGAGCTCTGGCAATCGTCGTCGGGGACCTTGCCCTTGACGACCCCTCGACGACGATGACGGCAACGACACACCACGAACGATGACGATGACAATGACGACCGCTACGTGAGAACCCCCTTTCCACCCCTTCCCCGTGGCTGGTTCTGACCAGCATGGGCCCCCCCTCCCCCCCCCCCCCCCAGTTAAGAGTAATGCATTATGACCAAAAATTCAAATATGTACAAAAATAATATGATGCCTTGCGCACGAAATTTGATATTTTCCAAATAAACTTCTATCATATGATAACGGCGACAAAAATTCAAAATTTCTCATCCAAAGTAATCTATTTAACAAAATTTAATTCGCATTATGAATACACATTTTTAAAATTTATTTATTTTACATTCACATACAAAACTTTTGTTTTGTTATAACTATCATCATCATCATCATCATCATTTTATTTTGTTATATATTACACTAAGAAAACAATTTAATCATCAAACACACCATTAACTCATCTCATCAATTTTCAATATCACAGGCGGCGCAATATGACCTAACCGGTTAAAGCGCCCTAGCTTCTCACGTCGTTGTTGAAGGGATTTATCCCGTCTGGGCCCGGGGTAGAATTGGCCCAGAGCATGGCTCTGCTAATCGTAAAAGGCGATTCAAGAGAATAGTCCACCTCGCAAACATCAGCTAGCAAGATTGGGAGTATATTACTCCCCAAACCTAGAGGCGAGCCCTGGCAATCGTCGTCGGGGACCTTGCCCCCTTCCCTTGACGACCCCCGGCGACGATGACAATGACACAACGAACGATGACAAAGACGATGACGACCGCGACGTGAGAAACCCCCCTTCCTCCCCTTACCCGTGGCTGGTTCTGACCAGCATGGGCCCTCCTCCCCCCCCCCCTTAGGCTAGAGTGGTGCATTATGACCTAACGGTTGACGCGTCCTAATCCAAATAAACCAAAAAAAAAAATTCCCGGAATTGTTTGAGGTATTGATGCTGGACTTGTGGAAGGCGATCTTATCAATATTTTTTAACCAAAGCTTGTAGGTCTTGGTTGATCAATGCACCGATTGATATTTGGGTGCCTTGATAGTACATCATTGTTCTCTTAAGCATTTTACTCATTTTCACATTACCAGAGTTGTTTGGGTGAAGGCCTCCTATGAAGATGTCAGATGGCAAAATCCACTCATTTGTATCAACATACAAAGTGTCAAGTGTCTTGCACGCCCATTTAATGTTGGCGTTAACTTCATCAACAGTGGAATTCGGGACATATCGGCGATAAAAAATGCCCTTGTATGCCATACGAGCCAATGGGTAAGCCTTCTTGCATGTCCAGATCAACTGATAAACGTCATCCATTACACAGAGAAATATATTTACAAAATTATTGCTGAATTCACAGAACGTTCTGCACCAGCAGCAGAACGTTTGCTACTATATGGACAAGAAAACATTATGCTGAAAACACCAAACGAGTATTGCTAATATTTACAAAACATTATGCTACTCTAGGAAAATGGTTTTGCTGGGTTTACATAACGTTCTGCTGGCCAGCATAATGTTTTGCTGGAATAACCAAACGTTTCGCTGGGATAGCTGAATATTCTGCTGGTCAGCATAATGTTTTGCTGGGATTACAGAATGTTCTGCTGGGATTACAGAATATTCTGCTGGCCAGCATAATGTTTTGCTGGGATTACAGAACGTAATGCTGGTCCAGCAGAAAATTTTGCTGGAATTACAGAGCGTTATGCTAGTTCAGCAAAATAAACTGCTGTACCAGCATAATGTTCTGTTATTCCACCGAAACATTCTGCTGGCTTGGGACAAGATGTCGCTCGTTCGTGGCAAAACAAATTTATTAAAAGACCACAATGTTTAAATAATATAATTATTTTCACCAAAAAATTCAAACAGATACATGCGAGAGTTATTCGATATTAAGAAAACACAAGACGGCATTGTTCCTTTTTTCCTCCGACAATCATAAATGGTTGTATAGTTTGCTTCAAAGTTTTTGTACTCTTGCCGCCTTTTGTTGTTGTCTCGTTATCTGCAACGAAGTTGTTATTTTGTAAATAGCTATTTATCTGAGTTTATCAGCACGGTACATATTAGGTATAAGACATAATAATAATTGCACTATATAATTACATGTTATATACATACCTTTATTATTTGCAACTACTTTGTTGTTAAACCTCACAGTCATAGGTAAGATACACATAACTGACAAGTAAACGGCCATGCTTGATGCTCGGTGCTTCACTTTGCTATTTCTTTCTATTCTTTTCTATTGTAAGCTATCTCGTCAAATCTCGCGCAGGTCTCGCGAGGTAGCTTGCAATACATATAGCTACATTCGAATCAGCAAAACGTTCGGTAAATTTAGCATAACATTTTGCTGGAGGAGCAGAATGTTTTGCTAAGTACCAACTAGCAAAATATTCTGCAGTTGCAGGGAAATATCATGCTGGATTCTTTATTTTAGAGTTAGCAGTAACTGTATCGCTGTTTCAGCATACTTGTTTCCGTTAAATTCACCGAAAATATTGCTGGAACAGCAGAATAAAGTTAGCAATAATTGTTTGGTAAATATTTTTCTCTGTGTAGTTGAAGGGGATCTTTACATTTAGATTTGTGCCATTATGAATTATTCACAAAAATAACTTTTGTTTTGCTATTACTATCATCAAATTCATTTTGTTTTGTTTTACAGACTTAGGAAACAATCTAATCATCAAACACACTATTAAATCATCTCGTCAACTTTCAATATCACAGACGGCGCAATATGACCTTATCGGTTGAAGTGCTTCTAGTTTCTCACGTCGTCGTGACAGTTCATCTTGTATTATTGTTTAGATAGTTCAACATTCACCCCAGTAAACACAACACCACTCAGAGAGGTGTTTATTTTCGTCACTTAGCTCACAAAGACAGTCCCCACACATTGTGAGCAAATGTGAGATGAATGTGACTGAAGTAAATATCCTGCAAAAATGCAAAACACTTTGAGACCTCTCTTTTTAGCACACAGAGTTAACCCAATATGAGCAAATGTATTTCTGCTCTCAGAGTATTATCTGAACTGTCACTTTGCTACTACATTTTATCTACATCAAAAGTCCTCACGTCTGTGATGGACTTTAAGAGCTGTTTGTGAGCAGAATTTGTATTTGTTTATTTTGATGGAATTCACTCACATTGTGTGAGATTAGAGTCGGATTAAATAAGTACCTTTGTTATGATATTTATCCCAACACAATGGTTGTTATTTGTGAGCAATTATTTGTCACATTTTTACCTCCCCAACACATTTGGGATACCTTACTTTAAGCTGAATTTAAAAACTCAGAGAAGTACCTGAACGGGTCACTTTGATAACACTTTTTATTTGCGTCAAAAGTCCACACATCTGAGATGACTTTAAAGCTGTTTGTGAGCAGCATTGATTTTTTTAATTTTTTGTTATTCGGTCACATTGTGTGGGGTTTGAGTAGGATTTGATATGTACCTTTGTGATGATATTTATACTGCATCATCCATATATTGTATATCCAACTTCATATTTACTTTTTAACAATTATTAAGGATGATAACGCAAATGTCTTCATTATCGGTTCAGGAAAAATAGTTTACTATTTTTGGTTTTACGTTCGAACCGGTTTGATGATGCCCTGATTGGAATTGCACTAAATGAATCATAATTCTGAAAGTAAAATACTCTAAATTAGTAAGAGATAACTGACACTACTCATAATGGATTAATATTATCCTACGATAAATTCCCGCGAGCAGAGAGAGAGAGATAGAGGAGCAAAATCTTTACAAAAAAATTATTAATTTTGTCGAATATTATAAATACAAGTGCGCAAAGTCATAAAATTCCGAAATCCTCCTTTTAAATCCTAAAACCAATGTTGCCCAAATGTAACTTAATTATATTTTCCCCAAGAACACAATTTTTAGGGACAAATTTATTGCAATGTAAACTTAATAAAGTAGGTTCAATCACGAAAGATTGCCTCTCGTCAATATCGTCTACTCATAAACGAGTAAAAATCTCACATCAACATCGCAACAAAACAGCTATTTATATTATAGAGACAACATGCTCGCAGTGTCAGAATGCAAGTGTTTTATCTCCACTGTTTAGTTGTAGTGCGAAATGCAGTGTGTTCTATCCTCCAAAGCGTCTGTTGAAGATTGCAACGAATCAGAATGCAATGTTCTATCTCCACTGTTTAGTTGTAGAACGAAATGCATGTGTTCTATCCCAAAGCGTATGTTGAAGAATGGCAAACGGAATAAACAATGCAACAATGTTCTATCTCGAAACGAAATAATATATCATCGTATATTTTGTTCCCGCCGCGGCCGTTTTGAACATGGCGACGTCCACGATTTTGAGTAAAATGTAATGACGACTTGATCTTATAGAACAGACGATTAAAGTTAGGTATAACACAAACTTTAAAACGTCTACGTTTTATTAATGTTTTTGTTAAAGCTCTAAATGTTACATGAACAGAAGCTTGTATCGACATGTAGAGTTAGCGGCCGTATGCCTTCCCCTAGGCTTAGAACCTATGTACGTTGTCTGAAGTCTGAAGAATTAATTGTGGCGCATTTAATTAACATGCCACCTGAAACTTCAGGTCCTTCTAGCTCGAAACAATAGCGTGTGAGAAAGAACACTTGCATTCTGACACTGCAGAGTTTTGCTCATACATCAAAGGTATTAATGTGTATTGTTATGGTGTCATTAATATGTATTAGTATTAGTATATATATTTTGGTAGTTGTTTTTATTTCTGACTGTGGTTAATGTTCGTGTGTTTGTGTTTTTAACTTTATCCTCCCGAGTCTTGGTTTTTATTAAGAATTAAGTATTAATTGCTGCTTACATATATATACATTGAGTAACTAAAAATAAAATATTTCATAATTATTATCAAGTACTGAACAATACTATTAAAATACAATAATAATACACGTATTAATAAAGGTAGACCACAGAGCAAGTGCACAATGCTACGATAGTTGCATGGGTTTGCCCGTTGTATCCTATATAGGTGGTTATTCTCGAACAACTTCAGCGTCTTCTGTGGCGCTACGGTCTAGGTGTTGGCTTTACATGCAGGGTTCCAGTCGGATCGAGTTCGAATCACCATGAAAAACTTAAAACTTTTTTAATTGTGTCATTTAAAATATGTTGTATATCCAGTTACAGGTTATCGATTGATGTAGGAATAGGAAATAAATAGTAAGATTTAGTAATTAATATTATATTTTAATGATTATTCGAATCTAATTTTTAGTGTTTCGTTTGCTTATTTGCTCCTAGAGCGCGTTACAGACGCGTGGATGTGTGCACTCTAAGAAGCATTCTGGTACAACTCGTGATAGCTCTTTGTGAGCACTCTATCACCTGGGTACAACTCGGGGAACACTTTCTGAGCACTCTGAGTCATTACCTGATACAATTCTGGTAGCACTCTGTGAGAACTCTTGAGAGCTCTTTGGTAATCGATTGGTGACCCATTTGACTTATCAGTTTCATTTTTAAAACTACTCGACGATACTTTCGAGGACAAGTTAAGAGTTGTCACATTTAGCTCACGGAAAGCACTCGGTGTTTACTGGGACCAAGCACCAAGAACCGAACAAGTGAAAAAAACTTATTCTGCTGTTAAAAAAATATATATCAAAATTAAATGTGCATTGTGCAATGTCAATGTTGGGATTTTGTTGTTACGGATAATAAACAAACCTCCATCAAATAAAAAAATCTTGGAGTATAAAATCTATAACTTTTAGAACGCTATAATTACGTGTATGAGGAATGAAAAGTGTTCGTAATTATATATCACTCGTTCTTGATTAAACACTCGATCAATTGATGTCAAATTGATTTTTAAAAACACACGCAATGCACAGAAAATGAAATAATATATACAGCAATAGTAGCAGACTTCTGTCAATGACAGTCACTGCCTTTGAGTGCCTTTTGCCTCCAAGCTTATTTTTGTGACTGCCACATCAAAAAAATATAAAAAATAGTCCTCTCCTATATTTGACACCGTGTCGAACATTTTCTTGTGCTAACATTTAGGTTATAATATCATAATGATAACGGCTACAAACTTTCTAAATTTCTCATTCAAAGAAATATATTTAACAAAATTTGGCAATCGTCGTCGGGGAACTTGCCCCCTTCCCTTTGACAACCTCCCCGACGACGACGACAACAATGACAACACGGACGATGACACAGCACGAAGACGACCACGACGTGGGGGAACCACCAACCCCTGCCCTCCCCGTACCCTCCCTTTCCCACTGTACTTTTTGCCTGAGCCCGGCCTGATTTCGCCACAGACCACAGGCCTTCCCGACCCGAGCCCGGCCATGATCACGCCCGGCCCCTTGCCCCGGCCGCCTACTCCACGTCCTCCCCTTGCTAGTGGCTGGTTCTGACCAGCAAAGGCCTGCCCAAACCCCGCGTCTCCCCACGTCACCCCTTACGTTCCTCCCCTTTGGAAAATATATAGTTATAAACTAACAAAGAAAACACATTATCACAGGAGGCGCAATAGACCTAACGGTCGACGCCCCCTTAAACCTAAAAAATAACATAAACATTTTTCACATCAAACACGTCATTGTTTTTTGTATAATTTTTGCCATATAAATAAATTATTTTTCTTTTGCTATAACTTTTGTAACCATAGATTGATTTATTTCCTTCTTTCTTTCGTTGTTCTTGTGGTTAGCTTCTCGGGGCTTCCAGTGCAGAGGGTCCAGGGTTGAGTCACACATAGCCAGAAGTTCTTTTACTTCTGATTGGACTTGAACCCATCAGTTTATGGTTTAGGAATTTTTTAAACGGTGTCATTGAAGACGTCCTAGCAACGAGGCACATAATAAATTGAAGGTTGATCTGAATCGGCCTCGTTGATTCTGGCGTATGGTGTATGACTTACTTAATAGATAAATACCACTGACTACTATATTACCTATTAAAACATAACGATCTTTGTTTGGTTATCGAACACTCGTTGATTGCGTCGGGGCCAACAGGGAACGCGCGTCGCCATCTCGCAAACACAGCTTGTAGGCTATGTAGGATAGTATATTACTCACCGACACTGGAGGCGAGCTCTGGCAGTCGTCGTCAGGGATACCGCCCTCTTCCTTTGTCGATCTCCCCGACGACGATACGCGGGGTAGAATTTGCCCAGAGCATAGCTCTGTTAATCGTAAAAGGCGATTCAAGAGAAAAAGTCCACCTCGCAAACATCAGCTAGAAAGAGCGGAGTATTTTTACTCCCCCAAACTAGAGGCGAGCTCTGGCAATCGTCGTCGGAGACCCTTGCCCCCTTCCCTTGACGACCCCCCGGTGACGATGACAATGACACAACGAACGAAAACAAAGACGATGACGACTGCGACGTGAGAAATCCCCTTCCTCCCCTTACCTGTGGCTGGTTCTGACCAGCATTGGCCCCCTTCCATCCCTTATCCCCCTTTGGGTAGAGTGGTTTCATTGTGAAACTAGATTTACTGGTAGGCTAGTGTAGACTTTAACATTGAGCTGAACTTGGACCTGAACTTGGAATATGATTCAGAAAATCCTCAGTCGCTGCGCTCGCTCGTTCTACTGACCTAACGGTTGACATTGCCCTTGATCCAAATAAACTGAAACTAGTCGAATAAACTAAAACCTCCCTGCCCCAGCTCGTGGCTGTGGGTCTGCCAGCGATGGTCGTTCATCTCGCTTTCCCAAGGCGAGAGTGGCGCACAATAACCAGCAAGTTTCTATTTAATCTAATCATATTGGGAAACCCCTCTGAGCCCGGGGTAGAATTGGCCCAGAAACATGGCTCTGCTAATCGTAAAAGGCGATTCAAGAGGAAAGACTACCTCGCAACATCAGCTAGTAAGAGATGAGTATATTACTCCTCGAAACTAGAGGCGAGCTTGGCAATCGTCGTCGGGGCCTTGACGACCCCCAAGCGACGATGACAATGACACAACGAACGATGACAAGACGATGACGACCGGGGACGTGAGAAACCCCCCTTTCCTCCCCTTACCCGTGGCTGGTTCTGACCAGCATCACCCCCCCCCCCCCACCCTTAGGCTAGAGTGGTTTCATATGACCTAACGGTTGACACGTCCTTAATCCAAATAAACCTAAAAACTAATCATATTGAAGATGTTTTTCGTTTTAAATACTTGGCTGTCGGAGAGAAACCCTTTATATTTTCATAACATTTTATACCTTATAAAATAAGACAACAATAACTAACCCTCAACCGACAGGTTGGTGAGTGTTAGGCGCGCGACTCTGATGCGGGAGGTCCCGGTTTTAAACCCGTCCTGACTAAAATGGTTTTTCCCAGCTTTCCTCAGTCGTTAATGCGAATGCAAAGGATTGAATAACCCTCAACAGCCGTCAGGCATCCTTTTACAATAGGGAATGCTCCACAAAACCCATTATGAAACTTAATTGTAATAACATAAAAAAATAATAAGAAATTCTCAAAAAATATAAATTTATTTTATAAACTTACGATTTTTGGCGTATTTATGGAGGTTTTAAATTGGCTAGTGGCGAAGTGGGACTAAAACCCTCCGGACATTGCGTAAAGTCATAAGAATGTTATAGTTGCATAGATCTCCGCGCGCGGGCTGCACCACATGCTCGCCGGAGGTTCCTCGAATGTCCGCTAGGAAGTTCAGTGGACGAGAGAACCACGAACTGAATGTATGTCAAACAATTTATTATATTCTAATAGTTAGCCAGAGGCATGAGCCTACACATAATAATGATAATGTCTAATATAAAAATTTATACATATTATAACATGCATTGTCAAATAAAAATACCTTACTTACCTGCAATTTTGTTAATTCAACATTGTTCTTTGTTTGATCCACGGGTTGATTCCCCCGTCTGGGCCCGGGGAAGAATTGGCCCAGAGCATGGCTCTGCTAATCGTAAAAGGCGATTCAAGAGAAAAAGTCCACCTCGCAAACATCAGCTAGTAAGAGGGAGTATATAACTCCTCGAAACTAGAGGAGAGCTCTGGCAATCGTCATCGGGGACATCTCCCCCTTCCCTTGACGACCTCCCCGACGACGATGACAATGACACAACGAACAATGACAAAGACGATGACGACAGCGACGTGAGAAACCCCCCTTCATCCCCTTACCCGTGGCTGGTTCTGACCAGCATTAGTTCCTCCTCCCCATATCCCCTAGGCAGGAGTGGTCCATTGTGACCTAACGGTTGACGCGTCCTTAATCCAAATTAACTTAAAACATAACACAAACTATTAACTCATCTCATCAACTTTCACTATCACATTCGGCACAATATGACCTAACCGGTTGAAGCGCCCTAGTTTCCCACGTATATTCGGGAAGTCGAATAGGACAAGGTTTATGTCCATTGATATTATCAAGTTAAAGCGGATGTCACCCCTTAAGCATGGATGTTAATGCCGGAGTAGATGTTAAATTTTTGGGGGCGTAGTTCTCCAGGGGACAACCGATTATACTTGTGACCGGAATGGGTCTCTAATCTAGAGTCTGGGATGAGGAGTACTTAGGGTGGTGGTGACCGTGTAATAAGAGTCATAAATCAACAAAAAGAAGGTGCACTGTATTAGCAAAAGACATAAACAAAATAATAATGCCTACTCTCGCCTGGAAATTCGGTGAGCTCATGCACTGTACTCGGCTGAACGGGGGTTTTCTATCCCTTTAAAAGCTTTGACTGACTTTACTTTATTAAGAAGAACTTGGGTTTTCTTTCCCCTTATGACTTGGGTAGAGATGGTTGTCGACCCTCGACCACGGACCCCTCGGCAGCTGGTGATGTTTGGTCTTCGTTCTTCACCTCTTGAAAGGGCCCGAAAGTCCTGGTCCTCTTTCCTGGTTTTCTAGCAATCCTGGTTGAAGCCCTTGCTTCCTAACCCGGACACCTAGTCCTGTGTTTCCAAGAACACTCCAGTCGCTTAACCCTGGGCACCTTGCCCGACCACTCTACCTCCCTGAAGGGGGGGGGGGGGGGACAGGTTTCCCGGTTGGGACTCTCGGTTGGGCACCTAGCCCACTCGCCGGTCTGTCTTCAACTCCCCCGGGCCTCGGTTCCCCAAAAAATCCAAGTAATACTGTTGTACTACGTTCGCATTCTTCTAATATCAACACGAAACGTAACTGTTTGTTTACGACAAAGGGTTACAAAGTCGCCATTCCATTATTATATAACCAAACATTCGGTGTTTACAGAGATTGCGACAGGAGCAACATAAAACCAGCAAATGAAAACCATCCTCATGGCATAGCTAAAAAAGGGTAAAACTACCCTGTTTACATGACAATCTTGAAGACGTCCCCCGACGACGATGACAATGACAAATGACGACAGCGATGTGAGAACCCCCCTCCTCCCCTTACCCGTGGCTGTTCTGACCAGCAGGACCCTCCCCCCCCCATAAACTCTTAGGCTAGAGTAGTGCATTATGACCTAACGGTTGACGCGACCTTATCCAAATTAAACAAAAAAAAACTGATGTTTCATTGGGGGCCCCCCCACCCAAACCCCCCCCATTCAGTAAGCTGGAACAGTCCCGGAAACAGAGTTTTTAGTTCGTTATATATGTGTGTTAATAGTGATTATTGATGATTGTTGTGTTGCAAAATTAAAAATTTTATGTTTTGTTTGACTTTCATTGAATTTGTTCATTTGTTAAGAAATGCATTACAGGGTCAGACCTATAAGTATAGCCCTGCAGCGTAAACCCAAATTTTAATACGGTAAAACAAAAGAATTTATATTTATTTCGGGTAATATGCCATATATTAGTATTTTCCCCATGACGTAGAATGTATAATTTATGTGAATACCCAGAGCATGGCTCTGCTAATCACCGCGAGAAAAGTCACCAACATTAGCTGTAAAGTAAAGGGTTTTATATTACTCCCGTAACTAGAGGCGAGTCTAGCGTTCGTCGTCTGAGGGCTTTTCCCTTCCTTTGACGACCAAACTAGATAGAAAGACGAAAAATTTTGCTTCCACATTTTCCCCCCGTCTGGGCCGGGGAGAATTTGGCCCGACATGGCTCTGCTAAATCGTAAAACGATTCATGAATAAGTCCACTCGCAAACATCAGCTACAAAGTTGGAGTATATTTACTCCCGAAACTAGAGGCGAGCTTGGCAATCGTCGTCGGAGACCTTGGCCTTCCCTTGACGAACCCCCCCGACGACGATGACAATGACACAACGAACTATGACAAAGACGATACGAAACCGCACGTGAGAAACCCCTTTGCCCCTTAAACCGTGGTGTTTACCAGCATGGGCCCTCCCCCCCCTCCCCCCCCCCCTGGGTAGAGTGGGGCATTATGACCAAAGGTTGACGCGTCCTTTAAACCAAAAAAACAAAAAAAATCAATTAAATTATATATCACAAGCGTCTAAAATAACGTTTGCTTTTTTCCCTTTTCTCGTCGTCTAATCGGCACTTTTATCCGGTGGTCCGCGAATGGGAGAATAAAAATGAAAGTTTCATTTTATAAGGGTTTTAACCAAAAAAAAATTTTTAATATCCATGTTGTGGGTTAACAATATAAACAACTCTGTACTTTCGAAGTTCACTTGATCCGCTCCAGAACAGCTCGACAAGTTTCACAGGGAAAAACAAACAAAAAAAAAAAAGTTACTGTCTCGCTTGCGAGTGGATATGGTCTGCACTTGTCTGTTAAACGGAGATTTCCTGTGCAGACACTATGAAAACCCCCCACCTGGGGGGCCCAAATCTTGGCCCCCCTTTTCGAGCGAGAAGTGAGTGATTTCTCATTCTATGTCACCGGTGACTTGGGGTAAAAGATAATCGGTAGTCTTTTGGCCATTTTTACGGCTTGAGGGTCCCCCCCCAACAAACCTATAGTGACCAATAGAAAACTTTGTTACAAAATAAAATCAATCAAAATCACAGCTAGTTAGGTTGAAATAATCGATCTCTTTATTATGAAAGCTGTGCTATTTTGTTTTTGTATTGTTGTTTTGTTGTTGTTTTTGAAAGGTAGGCCTAGATATCCAGTGTCAGATAATTTTTTAAATGGAAATATTTAATTTAAACTTGGTGTTTGATCAGTTTGGAAAGGGTTGATGCATGTATTATTACGGGTACGTAAATTTGCCGGTTGCTAGCTTACCGTGTTACATCTATAATTGCATTTACAACGTTCATGTAGATTGATATGTCACAATTTACAACTACCAAATCAATAACAAACTGTTTTAATCGTCTCAAATCGACAAAGTTGGCGATAAAGAGGCAGTCGGTGTGGACCCCTCAAATAAGATCTTGAGGTGACTGGAGACCACAAAGGGGGCTCTCATGCATATATTTTCACTTTCCCACACGCACATTTACTCTACAATCATATCTATTTATTACTTTTTCACTTTTTCTACTCTTCACCATCAATGCTGGCCCCCTTTGTGTTCTAAACGTCTACCGCCGTGTTTGCCGTGCGGTGCGACCCGTGCCGGTGGAAAAGGGGATCCTGGTTGTTGAGGAAAATGTTTCTTGCGAGAAACATGTACCAACACGCAACTTTGGCCACCTGCTTCATCATAGACGGGAGATTCAGAACTAGCCCACCTGGGTCAATCGGCTAGTGCAACATTTTGTCACCAATATGTTGCACATTGGGCAGTTCGGACATAGATTGCGTATAGTGCGGCGGTCGAATCCGAAATTTCAGCTTTGACCCATACAGGCGGTACTATTTCGCGAAACCAAAATAAAATCGTCGGCTACTTTATTACCCACTAGAAAAATGACGTTGTGGTCTCGAAATGCGTGTACGTCATAGATTTACGACGCCATCTTGGATGCGCGGCGTCGATCGCACTTTGCGTTATAAATCATGTTGTAAATTCTGTAATTTTTAGATTATAAAAATGAAATGTAGTGCGTTGTATTCACAAGACATGGGCGTACATCATGTTAAAATTTATTTTGGATGGCAACAATAAGTCAAGGTGAAAAATCAACAATTGCAGGGAAAATTAACATTTTTCAGAATTACAACTAAAATGTTCTATATTTTTTTACAGTTAAACCATCAACATTTTCTTCAGACACGGGATAGACTTTAATTGCGGAATTCATTTGTGACACGTGCGTATTTTTTATTTGCTTAAATGCAAATACTTTGGCGCTTTTGGTGGTAACGTGATGAAAAGCGTAGCGTGCGGCAAACCACAAAACTGGTCGAATCCTTATTGTTGGATGCATTTTTATACAGATCCTGGCGAATAGAGACGTGAATCTTGACCTGGTCAAGTTTTCTTTCCTATCCTGTTAGTGTTTACCTAAGGTAAAAATAATCTTGGTAGACATTGTAATTTTGGGCAAAATATTTTTTACGACGCCATCTTGTTTTAGGCATATGCATATATAGTACACGCTTTTGATTTTCATTTGTTTTCTATTATAATTATGACAGTTTTAACAAATCTGACGTGTTATTTGGATTTTTCATAAAATTTCCTATTTATTGAAACAAATTTTGTCAGCCTGGGACTATTATGAGATTATTTGTAGGAAATTACATTTATTAGTCCTTCACCCAAAATACAATATTTAAGTGTGTTGATGACGGACGAATAAATGTTCACATATTCATAAATAATGTTATTGGAAAAATTATTTTTACATAGAGTTGTCTTAGGTTTGTCCCATGACACTAATGGTAGCCATTTTACAAGATGGCTGCCAAATATATGTACTATCTAAGTGCCCGTTAGTGCGCCGCATCCGAGCAACGGTGTGCTTACACACTCATGCACATTATGCAGCAATCCGAGTTGGTGTGTTTTTGGAGGTGTCACTCAGTCATCATGATTAGTGTTATGAACCCTAAAACACATATTCGAGGAAATGTAGGTACCTGATAACACAATGCCAAATTTGATTGGGGTACGATAATTAATCCTTCTTTTTTTATATGTGGTGAACACGCTGGTTACTACTTATTCGTCTTATTGTCTTATTCGTCAATTGGCCAGCAATTCTGACCAAACGAGTGAGCGATTATGGCTGTGTAGTGCACTTGAAAGAAATTGTTTTTAAAAATAGCTGAAAAGCATTGAAATAAAGGTTTTAATAATATAAGCTTTTTTCATGTACCATATAATAAACAAGTAACTATAGAAACTTGATAATAATCACCTACAATGCAAACAAAAGCAAGTGTTATGGTTGACGAGATATTTTACATTCCATTGCTTATTGGTATTACTTTAGCAATTAATACTACTTTATTAAAATAATAATTATTCTATTTTAACAAAAATAATTTGCAATGGAATTTGAAAAAGTAATAAGATCCCATCGCATACAAAAACCTTGTAAATAGAAAGCCAAACCTTACACACTCAAAATAAATGAGATCTAAAAGAAGGGCCAAGCTCGTGTATCTTTCTACATTTGAGTATTCTCAATTCATAAACGTACACTGCCCCGAAACACACCCTTAAAAAACTTGGCAAAATATAATTTGCAACTAGGAAGAGTCTTCACGAGACATGCATGTATTCTCACGATTGTAAGAACTCACATTATTTGTACAACGCTTTAGAGAAAATTTGAAATTACATGTTATGCGAATTCTAAAATCACAAAACACTCACATTTCATCGCATCAGAACTTATTTTTTCTGTAGACTTTTTTTCACTTTTTAGTTAGATGTTTAAATTTACTTATTGGTGCTTTTTTGTTCTATATCCACTGCATTAATTGGTCAATCTTTGCCGTGAAAGCGCCCTAAAACTACTAATTACTACTGGTCCATAATGAGCGAAGCGAAGACTTCAATTTCACTGACCCCAAAAAATTAGCTTGGGTGTTTTTTTTGTGTTGTTGTATTTTTGTCTGTTTGTTCGCTCTCTACCGGGCAAACGGCATATACGATTTTGATGAAAAATTAAAGGGGACCTTCGAAATCTCTAAACTTAGACCTGCCACGTTTTTTTGGGTACAATCGAAAAAAATATATTTCATGATTATTGTACTTTTACGATTTTTTTCTGATTTTTAGTGCGATATTTTCGTGACATTTTGGCCGATTCCTAGCTACCAAACGGGTGGGGCTACAACGTTCATATTTCACATGGACATTAAGGTAATGGTGATGTATTGCTTTTTGAAAGAAAAAGTTGAAAAAAGTTAGCCAGAATTCATAGAATAAAGGTTTTAATATGAGTTTTTAAAGGTTTATAATAACAACTAACAAGAAACAATAGAAACTTGACAACAATCACCTACAATGCATTCAAAAAGAACTTGCAAAGGTAAAGTAATCCAACGCAAACTAAAACCTTATTAAAAAGCTCATCATCAACGCGACTAAAAAAAGCGTTCGCGAAGCGGCCTAGTTACCATCCATTGCTTACAGTAAACGAGAGACAGGTTGGGGTTTTAATAGACCAGCCTTTTCCTGTCAGTGTTTTGTTTGTTCGATGTCCCTTCTTTGCATGAAACTATGCAGGATATTAAACAAACAAACATTGATTAGAATGATAAGATGGTATATTTAACATATTATTTACCTCTATAAAAAGTTAAAATGGTCTATTGAACAAGCCCTATTCTTAGGCAATTTAAAGCCATTTTTCCAATTACTTTCACATTTTAAAAGGATAAGGAAGCTTCGCAAACGCTTTTTTTTAGTCGCGTTTGATGGAGGAGCTTTTTTTAATAAGTTTTTAATTTGCGTGTGGGATCACTTTTCCCTTTGCAAGTTCTTTTTGAATGCATTGTAGGTGATTGTTGTCAAGTTTCTATTGTTTCTTGTTAATTGTTTATTTATAAACCTCTAAAAACTCACATTAATATTAAAACCTTTTTGCTATGGATTCTGGGAAACTTTTTATCTATTTTCTTTCAAAAGCAATACATCACCATAACCTTAATGTCCATGACAAAATTAATGAACGTTTGTAGCTACCCGTTTGGTAGGAATCGGCTCAAAGTTTTTCGAAAAAATATCGCACTTAAAAACGAAAAAAAATCGTAAACCTAAAAGTACGATATTCATGAGAAATATTTCTTCGATTGTACCCAAAAACTTGGCAGGTCTAAGTTCGAGATTTCGATGGTCCCCCTCCAATTTTCATCAAGAATCGTATATGCCGTTTGCCCGGTAGAACAAAAAAACAAAAAAACAAACAAACAACAAAAAACTTGGAGCTAAATATTTTGAGGGGTTCAGTGAAATTGGAAGTCTTTCGTTTTTGCTCATCCAAAAATGTCAGTATTTTGTGTATTTTTAGAATTCGCATATTCATTTTTAATTTCTCCGGAGCGTTGTACAAATTAATGTGAGTAATTACGATCGAGCAGAATGCATGAATACGAATACACATGGGGCATGGGAATTGGATTGTTTTAAAAATAAGCAATCTCAAATTTACACAGTGGGACCAATGCCAGGATATAAAGGTAAAATTACGTTTCTTACCACAAATACCTACCTCTGCTCATAGGTACCAGTTGGCATAACCAATTTAGTTAATTTCGTGAATATTCATTCGTGCAAAGTATACATTACATCTCAATGCAAGTAAAAATATTTTACAAATTAGTTGGTTTTTATTTGAAAGCTATTCAAAAGCGTTTGTTCCTATCATGCACATAAAACAAGAAGCATTGTACATTACAAAATCTAAACCAAACATTTAATTTCGCAAATGGCTTCCACAGCGCCAATTTTCATATGGCTACATAAAAACCCTGATTCTAATATCATGCCCATGTGGTGTATTAAATTTCAAGATCCTGTTTAAAAGACTACGTTAAGAAAATATATTTGGCGGTCATCTTCTAAAATGGTCGCCATTTTCTGTCACTGCGTTTTATTTGTAATGGTCGTAATGGAAATTCGTTTTTCAATGATCGATAAAGAACTATTATATGTTTACCCAATTTAAAATTTCTATCATAAATGTCTATACAATTATATTTTGGTGGCCATCTTGTAAAATGGCTACCATTAGTGTCATGGGACACACCTAAGACAACTCTATGAACATAAATTTTCCAATAACATTATTTATGGAATATGTGAACATTTATTCGTCCGTCATCAACACAATTAAATATTGTTACTTGGCTGAAGGACTAATAAAATGTAATTTCCTACAAATAATCTCATAATACAGGCTGACAAAAATTTGTTTCAATAAATAGGAAATTTTTTTTAAAAAATCCAATAACACGTCAGATTTGTTAAAACTGTCATAATTATAATAGAAAACAAATGAAAATCAAAAGCGTGTACTATATATGCATATGCCTTTAACAAAATGGCGTCGTAAAAAAACTTTTGCCCGAAATGCCATATGTCTACAGAAGATTATTTTCATCCTTAAGGTAAACACTAACAGTATCAGAAGAGAAAAATTGACCGGTCAAGATTCCACGTCTCTATTTGCCAGGATCTGTATAAAAATGCATCCAACAATAAGGATTCGACCAGTTTTTGTAGTTTGCCGCACGCTACGCTTTCATCACGGTTTACCACCAAAACGACCAAAGTATTTGCATTTAAGCAAAATGAAAAATACGGACGTGTTTCACGATAAATTTTCCGCAATTAAAATCTATCCCCGTGTCTTAAGAAAATGTTGATGGTTTAACTGTAAAAAAATATAGAACATTTTAGGTGTAATTCTGAAATGTTTAATTTTCCCCGCAAAATTTTTGATTTTTCACCTTGATATATTGTTGCCATCCAAAATAAATTTTTAACATGATGTACGCCCATGTCTTGTGAATACAACGCACTACATTTCATTTTTTATAATCCAAAAATTACAGAATTTACAACATGATTTGTAACGCAAAGTGCGATCGACGCCGCGCATCCAAGATGGCGTCGTAAATCTATGACGTACACGCATTTCGAGACCACAACGTCATTTTTCTAGTGTGGTGATGAAGTAGCCGACGATTTTATTTTGGTTTCGCGAAATAGTACCGCCTGTATGGGTCAAAGCTGAAATATGCGTCTTTTTAGCCTTCGACCGCCGCACTAGAAGGTTTGTATGTACCAATGTGGAGAGCTATGGGAAGAGAAGGGTCCGGGAGCCGACCACACTGGTTAAAAGATCTATTGCGTCTATGTCTTTGTCCGGACATAAAATTGGCTCTTTCCTACATACCATTCTGATGAAAAAAAGAAATCTTTAATGTTTTTACAAGGCCCTATGTGGTAGAACCAACCGTGGGCTAGTTGAGTCTTTTTCCGGGAAATTTTGTAGGTTGTCCCCTTTTCTACTATGGAAAATCTTAATGACCCCAATCAACCCCATTTCCCATCCCCAAAACAAACAATTAACCATCAAAGAAAAGACCTAGGTCTTTATTTGAACCAGATATTACCCTTGAAACTATGGTTAAAAAACTACCAACCTAGTACAAAATTACCTAGAATGTTGACAATTAAATCATTCAAAGAGAACACAACATTTTTTAAATATCATCAGTTTGCGATTGCAAAAGCAATTCAAGGTGTTAGCAGGTACCGTAAAATCAGTACGGAAACTGCGAAATGGATTGCTTCTGGTTGAGACAGCTTATGATAAGCATCTGAACTTTTGAAACCCAAAATTTGACTACCTATTCGACATTTGAAGTTAAGCCGCATGAACAATTAAATAATTCTCAAGGAATTATTAGTTGTTCTGATCTAAAATATGTTACCAATGAGGAAATTTAAAGAGGAAACTATCCAAACAAGGTATGTCATTGACTTGTATAGAATAATGACCTCGTGTTGATGGAGAAGATTTCCAACTGCGTACAACAATCCTCAACCTTCAACCGAAGGATTTTACCGGAAAAAGTGTTAGTGGGATACCACAATTTAAGATGTAAGAACCTATATACCAAACCCCATGAGATGTTTTCACCTGTCAAAGATTTGGACACACCAAGAATGTTTGTAAATCAGAACCTATTTGCAGAAATTGCGGTTACAAATCTCAATGGGGAAGTGCAGTGTGAACCTCCAAAAAAGTGTGTCAATTGTAGTGGTCCTCATGCTTCTTCTTCCGTGATTGTCCTAGATGGACGGAAGAGAAGAAGATATGGAGATAATGGCGGTTGACAAACTAAATGTTCATGAGGCAAGGAAAAGTATAGACAAATTACCACACCATCTAATCTTCCAGTATCATTTTGCGCAGCGGTAGCATCAAGTAGTAAGGCATAATGACAACAAATCCTATAGACAACATCTCAAAACCCATACATATAAATCCCCAAGCTGATGCGGCTACCAGCCATGTTGAAGCTGATGCGGCTACCAGCCATGTTGAAGACATCACCATGGTTCAAGAGAACGCAAAGCTAAAGGAAACGATTCAAACTTTGCTTGTGATACAGAAATCACTACATGACCAATTAAAAGATCAAGCAAAGCAACAACAGGAGCAGGGAAAACTCTTACAAGAGTTACTTTCCCTGACTCGATCTCAAATTCCGAGTAAAAAATAAGGTAAATTTATTCGCCAGCAAGACGTCAACAGCAATGTTGATGTTCAAGTTGCAGCAAATTTACCTTAATCACCAGTACAGTTAAAAAACCAGAAACCTGTTGAGGATTTAGTGGGTACAAATATTTAAAGAATTATTAAGATTCCCAACCAAAAAAACAGCCCATCCACGTCGTCACTTACTGATGACATGTTGGAGGATCGGTTAATGGATGAGAATCCTTTTGATATTTTAAAAACCCATAAAGTGAAATTTAAAAAATAACAGCTGTATTTAAGATACATGCAACATCTATAAACTTAAATGGCTACACTAATAACGTGGAATTGAAGAGGATTCTATGCAAATCTAGAAGAGCTACAGCTACTCTTACAAAACACACAACCCTTGATCTTATTATTACAAGAAACTTTTTTCAAACCAACTGATAACCCTACGGTTATGGGTTATTTAGGTGCACGCTAGTGCACCGCTGCCGAGCAAGCGTGCGCTAGAACACTCAAGGCACCTTATACTGCAAGCAGAGTTGGGCCGTTTTCGAGGCATCGCACAGGCAACACGGGATGTGACATGAAGTTAAAAACCGTCTTATCGGGGGGTTTGGGTACCTGACAACATATATTAAAATTTTGGTTGAGGTGAGACCATCCTTTTGGGCGAAACGTGGGTTGAACATGCTTAAAAATTCACTTTCAGGATGTTTAGTTACTCCTACTAACTCTCCTCCTCCTACTACTTATAAATTCGCCAATTCAACATAACAACGATTGTGCACGAACGGGGAATGTACAACATTCAACTTTGCATGGATATTGAACTACGAGTTTCTTCGCAAACCTTTAGAAAAAAAAGTGTAAAAAGTTAACGGGGGAGGTCATGAAAAATTGGCAATTTATATTAATATTTTTACTTTTTAAAATAATTATTGTTATTTATAATAAAAGTGAAGATAAAAGGAGATATACTGCGGGGTTTTTTAGTCTTAAAAAGCCATAGTCATATATTAACTTCTTTTTTCTTTGTTTATATTTCAAAGATTACACCGTCAAGTAAATGTGCAGCGGAGCCGGGGGGAAGTATATGCGTGGGGTGTCGTTTACATCTCTTCTTCGTTCTCTCTCTCTCTCTCTCTCTCTCTCTCTCTCTCTCTATGATATCAATCTATGATTCTAGGTTATCACAAACTGCTAGCAAAAATAGACCGCACAAAAATCAACCCCGTTACCTTAAACGGCACGACTATACCTTTTCAGCGTCATTTTAGAAACTTGGGACTCTTATGACAGATGACATGACCTGGACCGGGAACATATCAACACGTGTGTTCAGAAAACTAAGCATTTTTTACACTCTTTAAACCGTTTAAAAAACTTCCTCCCAACAAAATTAAAAACAATGCTCGTACAAAAGCCTCGTCATGGCCTCATTTTGTTTTATTGCGACGTTGTGTACAATGACCTTACTGAAACCTCTCTTTGTCTTCAGAGAGCTCAAATGCCTGTGTTCGTTTCATCTTTGGTATAAAAAAAATATGTCATTTTAAACCCCTGGATTCAAAAATTTTGGGCGTGGATTCGTCTAAATGACCGTAGAAATCTACACTCGATTTGCCTTTTTTCATCGTCTGTTTCTCAACATCAAAAACCTTCGTACCTAGCATCTAATTTTCAATACCTATTCTTAAACCATACCTTCACACTAGATCTAGACCCGGGTTACTCAGTTAACTTTTTCCAAACCCATAAACCAATTTTGACCACTTTTTTACAATAAACGCGATTCGAGTCTGGAATACCCTCCCCACCACCATCAGGGATGTTTACGGAATTAGTTTACGACACTTTCAAGCATAAAGTACATCAACATTACTTGAAAATTATAATTAATTAACAGCTTAAACATCAGCCGCTACAGCCTTTGTTAATTAATGATTGAGTAATGCATACCACAAACCCGCTCCTGCTTTACCTGTATTCTGCACACAATGTCTAAAGGTATATTATTTTGTAACTTTTGTGTGAAAGGATAAATGATTGTTTCTTAAACTATTGAAGATTTGCATTAATCGATTCAAAATTCATATTTGCATAACTTAAATATACACCTAGAAAATTTAACTTTGCAATAATGCTACCATAATGTATTTAATGTATTATTTCAATATTTTATATAATCATGTAATGTTCTCTTCATAACTCTTCATTACACTAAAGACCCTTATCTATCTATCTATCTATCTATCTATCTGTCTATCTATCTCTCTCTCTCTCTCCTCTCCTCTCTCGCTCTCGCTCTCGCTCTCGCTCTCTCTCCTCTCTTAATTAAGTGTTTCGTTTATAGTTTTAAGAAAGATACAGAACGATGTCTCATACCATTGCTCAGACGGCGAGCCGGCATCTGTCAAAAAGTGTTGGTGGTGGTAGATGCCTACGCAACGAAGAGCGTGCGGAAAGGATCGAACCTCCTAAAAAAGAGGTGGTCAAACCGGTGACAAACACAAAAATTTAAATTTTTCTTTGACAGCAATTAGAAAGATATGACATTTTGGCAATATATATCTGGCGTGTTTTCGTGAGTGCTAGTGGTGGACGAATTATTAAATATAACAATGCAACCCAAATTTAATTGGCGCGAGTGGCGGAGGAAAATTTAACATTTAACCTTGTTTAAGTTATGGATTCTAAAGATGAATTTATTATATCTATAACAACAGAAGCTAAAGCGCCAAAATTAAAAAAAGTATTGAAAACCCCCCACTTACAAAAACTTGTAAAAAGCCTGCCAAGCCTTTCACACCTAAAAGGTTTGAGATATACTTGAAGAGCCAAGCGACGTTTCATTCAGCAGTTATGCCCTACAAAGTATTGATATTTTCGCCCCGTGACTAACGCCAAGAATGGATTTTTAACGTAGTGTTTTCCCGTACAAAACATAATGGATTGGAACATAAATTTTCAGTCAATTCATAAATCAAAGTATTCAAATATATATTAAAAACACTAAATAAAACTTGGCGCATTGAAAAAATGTTCTACCCTTTGTGCACGCTCTCCGTTTCTTAGACATTTGCCACACCCCACAGTCTTCGACAGATATCTACTACCGCAAAGCCACATATTTTCTTTGCTGTTTGTATTGTACTTGTCAAACAGTCGGTATTGCATGATGACCTCTTGGTCGGAGGTTCGAACCTTGCCACACGCTCGCCGTTGTCAATGCGACAAGCTTTATTAGTGTTATTTAATATATATTTGAATACTTTGATTTATGAATTGACTGTAATTTATGTTCCATCCATTATGTTTTGTACAGGAACACTACGTTGAAATCCATTGCTTGGCGTTAGTCACGGGGCGAAATGATATCAATACTTTGTAGGGCATAACTGCTGAATGAAACGTCGCTTGGCTCTTCAAGTATATCTCAAACCTTTTAGGTGTGAAAGGCTTGGCAGGCTTTTTACAAGTTTTTGTAAGTGTGGGATACAATCTGCCGTAAGGATTATACGGGAGGTGAACGTGCACAGGGAGGTGTTGCCATTCTGGTGCATGACTCTGTGTATGCCACTCAAATTCTGTTGACAACTCGCCTTCAGGCCGTCGCCGTTACAGCTTACATTCCAAATGTAACCACATTATGCTGTATTTACATTCCACCACCATTAATCATTAGCAGGCGCGATCTGGAGGCATTGTCGGATCAACTACATGGACCCGTAATCTTGAGTGGTGATTTTAACGCTCACCATACTGACTGGGGATCAGTAAATTTTGATCAACGGGGTTGTGTTGTAGCAGATTTTCTACAACACAATGATGTTTCATTGTTGAACACGGGCCAGATGACTCATTTCACGTCACATTCTGGCACTTTTTCAGCCATAGATTTAGTCATGTGTACACCAATGCTATCGCTTGATCTCGAGCTAAATGTGCTTGATGATTTACATGGAAGTGATCATTTTCCAATTCAAGTGAATGTATTAAACTACAATAGGCCACACAATCCAGGTCAGGGATGGAGACTTGCGCAAGCTGATTGGGGAAAGTTCCAGGAAATTAGTGAAGTCTCTTTGCTCAAGGTGGACTTTACTAGTTCTCGTGACCCCAACGTGCTTGTCAATAATGTAAGTAAATGCTTGCTTGATGCAGATATGCCAGTATACATGACTAGTGGTGAACAAACGTCGTCGTGTCGTCCCCTGGTGGAACAAAGATTGTGCATTGGCCATCAAGGCAAAGAAAGCAGCTTTTAAAAAATTAAATACATTTCCTACATTTGAAAATTTAATCAATTTCAAGCACGAGAGAGCGAAAACGAGACGAATTATCAAACATAGTAAGAGGCAGTCATGGCAAGAGTATGTATCGCGAAATCGGTGGTTTCTTCCGCGAAAGATTGATTACTCCCTGATTTGCTGTTCCTGATTTTTGGCAAACCTCATATTCGTTTGAGTGGGATCGTCTAATAAATCAGTTTTTTTCTTTTTCTTTTCGTTTTTCTTTTTTAATGTTTTTTTTTTCTTTCTTTCTTTCTTTCTTTCTTTCTTTGTTTCTTTCTTTCTTTCTTTCTTTTCTCTTTCTTTTCTTTTCTTTTCTTTCTTTCTTTCTTTTTTTTTTTTTTTTCTTTTTTCTTTTTTCTTTGTCTTTTTCTTTCTTTTTTCCTTTTTCCCCCCCTTTCTTTTCTTTTCTTTTCATTCTACACCCTTTTTATTTTTGATTCATTCATTAAATGCATATAATATATTTTTTTTATTTGTTACCAAAATTGTTGTGTTTAAATGCATTGTTGTTGTAATGCTACTATTTCAAATATCTACGAAAATGTAGTTTATTGTTGTTTCTGCATCTATGTAATTAGATTTATTTAGTTGTCCTCCTTTGTAAATCAGTTTTTATAACTGAATAGGATAGACGTTAAATAAATAAATAAATAAATAAAATAAATAAATATCTTCTATAAATTACAGCACCTCTTCCACGATGGTGTGGAAAAGGATTAAATCAATTAGTGGACGTCAGGTAAACACCATACCCGCTATCAAGGATGGCGGGCAATTAGTTACTACTCCAGCAGATGTGGCTTCAGTACTGGGTACACATTTTGCATCGGTAAGCAGTAATGCACGATATGATGCAGAATTTCTAGCACACAAGCAGTTGACAGAAGCTCGAAAACTTAATTTCTCATCTGAAAACGATGAGCCATACAACAGAGCGTTCTCTTTGTGGGAACTCCGTATGGCGTTAAGCTCATTACGTCGCACATCTGTGGGAGAAGACAAAATGCACAACGACATGTTTGTGCACCTGACTGATCCCTCATTGGAAGTTATTATTTTATTTTTTAATATTTGTGGTTGTGCTGACATATTTCCCGATAGTTGGCGTAGTGCCATCTTAATTCCACTTCTCAAACCCACAAAAGATAAGTCGATGCCGACTTCATATCGCCCTATTTCTCTGACAAGTTGCTTTTGCAAATGGTTCGAAAAGATGATCAACAAACGACTAATGTGGATGCTGGAGACACGCGGTTTATTGGCGAACGTCCAATGTGGATTTCGTCAACGTCGTTGCACCATCGACCACTTGGTTCGATTAGAGACGTTTATTCAAGAAGGGTTTGTTGCAAAACAACATGTTGTTGGTGTGCTTTTTGACATTGAAAATGCATACGACACAACATGGAGATATAATATTCTTCAACAGATTCACGAGTGGGGTTTCAGAGTGCACATGCCAAAATTTTTAGAAAACTTTTTAAAAGATAGAATTTTCAAAGTGCGTGTTAACATTGTACTGTCCGACTCGTTCTCACTGGAAACAGGTGTACCACAAGGCTCGGTCTTGTCGGTATCACTGTTTGCTATTGGAATAAACAGTGAAGTGGATTGTATCCCAAAGAGCCTAATGTCATGCCTATTTGTAGATGACCTGGGAATCTTCTACAGATCGGTAAATTTATCAACAGCTCAAAGACACGTGCAAATGGGATTGAACAATATAAGTGAATGGGCTCGAAAGCGGGGGACACGATTCTCTCCCGAAAAAACTCAGTGCATTCACTTTTGCCGTCTTCAAGGAATCCAAAATGACCCACAACTATCGTTTAACAATGTAGAACTTCTATTCAAAACAAATGTCCGTCTTCTCGGCATGGTGTTTGACAAAAAGCTAAATTGGAAAGACCACGTTGTTGAGTTACGCAAAAAATGCATGTTGAAAATCAACCTATTGAAAGTTCTCAGTAATACATCGTGGGGTGCAGATAGGACTTGCATGTTGAGAATTTACGGATCTCTAGTTTGCTCCAAGATGGACTATGGATGTTTCGTATACTCTTCAGCAAGTAACACAACCCTTAAACTTCTAGACACTGTCCACTATTGTGGTCTTCGTATCGCTCTTGGTGCATTTCGAACAAGCCCGGTAGTCAGCTTGTATGCCGAGTCCAGTGTGTGTCCTCCTTGGCAGAACGGAGAAACCTCTTGATGGGTACGTATGTTATGAAAATTAAAGCTATGCCTAACCATCCAGCAAATCGGAATGTTTTTAACACGACATATGTCAGACACTTTGATAACAGACCCAAGGCATCTCTTCCAACGGGATTAAGATGTAAACTTTTGTTTAATCTTATAGAATTTCATCTGTCAAAAGTTTTTAATTTTGTATTTAGCAATAACCCGCCCTGGTTTACACCAGAGCCGATTATTATATTTGACCTTTGTCGTTTTGATTAAAAAAATCTACTTGCGATAGTGTATTCAAATTAACTTTAGAGAGATTTGCCATAACCATCAAAGGTTTACTTTGGTATTCACAGATGGCTCCAAATTTGACAACCAAGGTTGGAAGTGCTTTTATTGCTCCACCTTAACTGAACGTTTCAGGATAAGCGACGTGTGTTCAATTTTCACTGCAGAGTTATTCGCCATCCGTGAAGCTCTTTAATACATTCTACGTTGTCGTTGTGGAGAATACCTTTTGTGTTTCAGATAGCTTAAGTTCACTTCAAGCTATAGAACTTATGTATTCAAGTCATCATTTGGTACAAGAGATCCAATTCTATTTAGACAAAATAAACTCTAGGGTTATATAATATAGTTATGGATGGATACCTGGACACGTGGGCATAGAGGGAAATGAACACGCTGATAGGGCTGCTAAGGAAGCTTCCCAGCGTCGCGACGTTGATTCAATCTAGTTCCCGTTCCAGATGTCAAAAGTAGATTCAAGCAAAGATTGTGGATTTGCGACAAGCATCTTGGGATGTGTTGCAAATAACAAATGCGTAGTGTGATGCCACATGACTAACAAAATTCGTCCACCTACGTCTCGACTCTCACGTAGAGAAGAGGTGGTATTGTCTAGACTTCATATAGGGCACACACGCCTAACACGCGGATATCTCTTAACCAGAGAAAAGGTTATTCCCATATGTGACACATGTGATGTACCTTTAACCGTACATCATATGCTAGCAGAATGTACCAAATATGATGCCTTGCGCATGCAATTTGATCTCTCCCAATCATATGAAGAACTTCAATCATATGATAACGGCGACAAACTTTCCAAATTTCTCATCCAAAGTAATCTATTTAACAAACTTTAATTAACTTCATACACATTTCTTTCTTTTCTTTCTTTTCATTTACATACATAACTTTTATTTTGCTATTACTTTCTTCATCTTCAATTTATTTTGTTATTTATACACTTAGAAAACAATCTAATCATCAAACATACGTGCATTAACTCTTCTAATTTACTTTCATTCACAGGCGGCGCAATATGACCTAACCGGTTGAAGCGCCCTAGTTTCTCACGTCGTCGTCGGTACATCTTAGCTTATGAATTAATTGTTTGAACCCCCCTTTATGAATTCCTGCATACGCCACTGGCCCAGAGCATGGCACTGCTAATCGTACGATGCGATTCAAGAGAAAAGTCCACCTTGCAAACATCAGCTAGCAAGAGAGGAGTGAGTATATTACTCCCCGAATCTAGAGGCGAGCTCTGGCGGTCGTTGTCGGGGAATTTTCCCTTTCACTTGACAATCTCCCCGACGACGACGACAATGACAACACGGACGATGACACAGACGAAGACGACCACGTTGGGGAACCACCAACCACTGCCCTTCCCGTACCTTCCCTTTCCCTCTGTCCTTTGCCTGAGCCCGGCCTGATTTCGTCACAGACCACGAGCCCCCACGACCCGACCCCGGCCATGATCCCGCCCCGGCCCCATGCCCCCGGCCACCTACTCCCATGCCCTCCCCTAGCTTGTGGCTGGTTCTGACCAGCACAAGCCTGTCCACCCCGCGTCTCCCCACGTCACCCCTTACGTTCCTCTCCTTTAGAAAATATATAGTTATAAACTAACTAATAAACTACATTATTACAGGAGGCGCAATATGACCTAACGGTTGACGCACCCTTAAACCTAATAAACATCAATATCAACCTAACGGTTGACGCGTCCTTATTCCAAATAAACCATTTTAAAAAAATGTAGAAAATAATTATAAGAAATATTAACTAACATGAACGAATAATAACACAATATTTGAATCAGTGAATTGTTGCCAGAATAAACAATGCAATGTAATTATTTAAAAATTCATTAATTATCAAAAAAACAATACCATGTGTACATGACTTTATACATTATCACTAGAGGTCTGTGAAAATGGTTTTATTTAATAAAACCGAAATAATGCCGCTAAATGGTAATAAAACCATATAACACCGCCAAATAGTTATACACCAAATTAACCGTTATTCTGCAAAATAAAACCGTATTTTACTATTTCCTTTCACAAAATCAACATTATCTACACTATTCACAAACTTTCAATCTAAATTTGTTGATAACTTGAGTGTTTCTTACTTAAATTCATGCAGAAACAAAAACGGTGCACATAAATTATTGATTTTTTAAATGAAAAACTGCATAAATGACCCTTAGGTGTAATCTGTGCGCTATAAACGATGGTGATTTGTGGTTTTGTGTGTGATATTGGAAATCTTTTAGCATATTTAATAATATAATTTATTTTATCACCGTTGTGTCATGCGAGAAATGCAAAAAAAAACATATAACACCACTTTTTACATTTTAAAAAACGAAATTTAGGAAAAAATAAAACCATTTACACGGACCTCTAATTATCACTCATAACCGTCGTATCCACAGTTACGACAACCCTTACAACTGTGATAGCCCTGACCAGCACTGGCCTATGCTACAATCTCCCACACGGTGGTTAGAAGTGTCGCAAAACATATCGTTATACCCCCTTCTGGACCCGGTTTATACATTTTTCCAGATCAGAGCATGGTTCTGCTTTACGACCTAACGGTTAACGCGCCCTTAAACTTATTGATCGAAAATTAACTACGGCGTATACCCCGAATTTGTGTAAGGTTTCCTTAGGAGTGTTTATTTATGGATGGGTATTCGCCATATACTCGACGTTATACCCCCATGACTCAAAATAATGTTAAATGCAAAAACATTGTTTTAATCCCCGTCTGGGCCCGGGGTAGAATAGGCCCAGAGCATGGTTATGCTAATAGTACAAGGCTATTCAAGAGAAAAGTCCACCTTGCAAACATCAGCTAGAAAGAGGGGAGTATATATTTCGCCCCGAATGTAGAGGCGAGCTCTGGCGGTCGTCGTCGGGGACTCCTCCCCTTTTTCCACGACCTCCACGGCAACGACGACGACGAACATAACACTTAGAGTGACAAACTTTCTCTTTCCTCCCCCACCCGTCTGACCAGCAAGGGAGTTTCCTTCTTATATACCCTAGACTAGAGTGGAACGTAATGACCTATGGCGAGTCCTAATCGAAATTAACGTAAATCTTATATTAACAAAATATCTATTCAATTGTTTACTAACAATATCAAAGGCGACGCTATATAATTGTGAGCGCCCTAGTTTCTCTCGTTGTCGTGATTATCCTCAGTGATGAATATGGTTACATAATTTCATGTCTCATAACAGTTCTTTTAAACTTTCGTTCCTATTTAATATGTTTTTGACTGTTGAATAAATTTATAATATATTTATTTACTGTATAAAATCATTAAATAATTAAGCATTCGTGATCATGGGATTGCTTGAAATTGATACTAGTGTGATCAGCTGAAAGGTCATTCAATAATAATTTCATTATTGGGATATTGATATCAATCAATATTGGTTTGGGCATAAACATTCAACCGGGTTAGTTATTAATCAATAGACAAATGCATACTGTTGCCTAATTACTTGGTCCAATAGGCATCAATAACCCTTATCAATTACCACAACATCGATTGTGATTGATTGGTTATTGAGTCCTATATTGGAGGTTTGAAATAGTCATTGAATTTCAATGTTAATATACACTCACTAAAAGATGCACAGTACAGAGTCCACCTTAGTCTGGCCAGCAGGATTACGTCATTTGGTAATAACACACCAGTGCCGAGTCAGCAATGTATGCAATCTAGAAATGACCAAGTACATTGATTCATTGACTTGAATTAACGACCCCTCGACGACGATGACGACAATGACACCACGAACGATGACGAAGACAATGACGACCGCGACGTGAGAACCCCTTTTCCTCCCCTTACCCGTGGCTGTTTCTGACCAGCATAGGCCCCTCCTCCCCCCCCCCCACTCCTAGGTTAGAGTGTTGCATTATGACCAAACGGTTGACGCGTCCTTAATCCAAATACAAATGTTTTAAAGAAAAATCGCACAGAAAATCATTGGACGTGGCTCTGTGAACCAGCCTAGGACCCGGGAGAAGATATCCAGCATCGCTCTGCCCAGCAACCGAGGTGTCTACAACCATCTTAGTTGGCGTGTGCGTCTTGATACAAGAAATAATTTAGATCGGGAAGTGCAACTCGTGACTTTGTCGTGGTTTGAGCACACCATACACTCCCCCCACCGCTGGGTGGTTTTGACAAGCATAGAATGTTCATCTGCAAATATCAGCAGCTAGATTTAACAAAAATCAATTCACAACTTACTCATTTATTTATTTTATTTATTTATTTAAATTTTCATAAATAACTATTGTTTTGCTATGACTATCATTACCATTATATTATTTTGTTATATATACACTTAGAAAACAATCTAATCATCAAACACACCATTAACTCAACTCTTCAACTTTCATTATCACAGGCGGCGCAATATGACCTACCGGTTGAAGCACCCTTGTTTCTCACGTCGTCGTTGGATCATGACGTCAACATATTGGCGCGTGACTAGGTGTGTTTTCAAATCAGTTATTTGATGAAAAAACTAAAATCAATGTTCGGACCAACATAAAAACTCCAGAGGTCCCACAATGTTTTTGTTAAAAAATGTTTGTGGTCAGCGAAAAATTGTATTTATAAACTTCGTGCGAATAGACTGTTATGGTGCTGTCAACCCCGTATTGGCCCGGCGTAGAATTGGCCCAAAGCATGGCCATGCTAATCGTACAAGGCGAATGAAGAGACAAAGTACATCTCGCGAACCTCAACTATAGTACGTATATAGGGGAGTATTACTCTTCGAAACTAGAAGCGAGCTCTGGCGGTCGTTGTCGGGGAACCATTCCCCTTTCCTTGGCGACCTCCCCGACGACGAGGACGGCAACGATAACAGTGACAACATAAACGATGACAAAGACGATGACGATCGCTACGATTGAACCCGCTTATTCGCTTATTCACTTATTGGCTGGTTCTGACCATGGGATTTTCCTCCCCACATCCCCTATAGGCTAGAGTGGGGCATTAGCACCTAACGGTTGACTCTCCCTCTATAAATAAAACTAAAAAATTTTACATAATAAATAAATCCAAACATTGCCCGGCCTCGCATCCCAATGTTAATAATCAAACACACCATTAAACTCATCACATTGACTTACAATATCTAAGGCGGCACAATGTTAGCTAACCGGAAGAAGCGCCCTAGTTTATAACTTTACTAAATAATAAATACTTATTTGAAAACAAATATAATAATTTGTTTTAAATTGTTATTTTAGGAATAAATTAATATTTCATTGTTTTAACAAAGGTTAGCTCGTGACCCCCTTCTGGGCCCGGGCAAGAATTGGCCCAGAGCTCTGCTAATCGTAAAAGGCGATTCAAGGTTAAAAGTTCACCTCGGAAACATCAGCTAGTAAGAGCGGAGTATATTACTCCATGAAACTAGAGGCGAGTTTTTGCAATCGTCGTCGGGGACAATTCCCCATTCTCTTGACGACCACGCCGACGCCGATGACAATGACGATGACGACCGCGACGTGAGAAACCCCCTTCCTCCCCTTACCCGTGGCTGGTTCTGACCAGCATTAGCACCTCCTCCCCATATCCCCTAGGCTAGAGTGGTGCATTATGACCTAACGGTTGACGCGTCCTTAATCCAAATAAACCAAGAAAAAAATCTAAATAAACTAACGAAATATAAATTAAATTTATTAAGTTACAATATCCCATGAGGCGCAATATAACCTACCCAGTTGGAGAGCCCTAGTTTCTCCTGTCGTCGTTTAATCAGGTCTTTTACAAACAAACGTGGTTTGATATCGCAGTATCCGTTTAATTGAGTAGGTTAACACCTTCCTTCCTGATGTTGGGCCTGAGGTAGAAGTTGGCCCAGAGCATGGCTCTGCTAATCGTGGGCGAGGAAAGAGATAAAGTCCTTCTCGCAAACATCAGCTAGTGTGTTGGGGAGTTTATTATATTATTACTCCCCGAAACGTGAGGCGAGCTTTTGCAATAGTTGTCGGGGACCTTGCCTTTCCCTTGACTACCTCCCAGACGACGACGACGATAATGACAACACGAACGATGACAAAGACGATAACGACCGCACCGTGAGAACCCCTCCTTCCCCCCCCCCTAACCGTAGCGAGTGCTGAGCATGGGACATTGCTCCCATTATGAGTGTATAACCTATCGGTTGACGAGCCCTTAATCCAAAATATTAATAGATATAACAACTGTGATTTTATAACCTAATAAAAGGTAATAACTAACTCACAACAAATTCATTCTATTACCTTACAAAATCACGGCTGCCTAGTATGACCTCACGGCGCCTTGATTCATCTAGCCCCCGTCTGGGCCCGGGGTAGAATAGGCCCAGGCGAGGCTCTGCTTATCGTAAAAGGCGATTCTAGAGAAAAAGTCCACCTCGCAAATATCAGCTAATATAAGAAGAGAGTATTATACTTCCCGATACTATAGGCGAGCTCTGGCAATCATCGTCGGAGAACCCTTCCCCCTCCCTTGACGTCCCCTCGACGACGATGACGACAATGACACCACGAATGATGAGGAGGAATGGGGGATTCCTCTCCTTCCCTTAGCTGTTCTGACCAGCATAGGCCCCACCTCCCCCCCCCCCCCTAGGTGAGAGTGGTGCATTATGACCTTGCGGTTGACGCGTCCTTAATCCCAATTAATCAAATCAAATCAAACTCTCAGTGTTCTTTACCCTGTCTTGTTCCGGGATAGAGGCGTAATTTCTAATCAGGGGCCCCGGGCCAAAATATATCTGGGGACCCATTGGGTTTGTCTCCCACAAATTATTATGGATATTTGCGTTCTTCTTGGGTAAAGTATACAAGATTTTGTACATTGGGGGTCAGTGAGGGATCAACTTTCCGTCCCCACCCTCGCCAGTGTGGATTTAGGTTGCACAGAGCGCGGCGGAAGATGAGGCTAAGCACGAATTTATCAGATCTGTTAGTGGTGACTGGTGATGATGGTTGTGATTACAGAATTATGTTATGTTCTGTGACTGGGACATTGGCTATACTTATTTCAACCAAGCTTGCATGCAGGCGTACAAGGTGCATGTGTACGTGTAGGCCTACAGAAACCCTGGATTTGGGTAAGGTTTACTGCATGAGAGCATGAGGAACATATACTTACTAATGGGTTAACGCCATATACTCACGTATACCCCATGACCCCGTCTGGGCCCGGGGTAGAATAGGCACAGAGCACACTCTGCTAATCTTCATGCCCAAAAATCAGCTAGTATAGGCTAGTAAAAAAACTCCCTGAAACTAGGGGATAGCTCTGGCAATCGTCGTCGGTGACCTAGGCCACTACACTTGACGACCTCCCTGACGACGACAACGACGACGACAATGACAACACGAACGACGATCACCTTTTTCACCTCCCTCCCTCGCCCCGCATGGGCCCATGGTAATTGGCCCAGAGCACGGCCATGCTTCTCGTTAAAGGCGATTTCAAGAGAAAAAGTCCACCTCGCATTCATCACCTATTAAGAGGGTAGTATATTTCTACCAGAAACTAGATGCGAGCTCTGACAACCGTCAGACGGGGACACCTTCCCTTTCCCTTGACGACCTCCCCGTCGACGATGATAATGACACAAACGAACAATGACAAACAAGATCACGACCGCGGACGTAACCCCCCCCCCCGTTTCCTTCCTCTACCTGTGGCTGGTTCTGGCCAGCATGGGATTTTCATCCCCACATCCCATTGCACCATAATCTACAGTGGGACATTATGACCTAACGGTGACACGCCCTTTATCAAATGAAGTTAAACAATATATTATATTTTACGGCACATCATATGTTAGCAGAATGTACAATTAATATGTTGCCTTGCGCACTCAATATTTATCTCTCCTTATTACACGAAAAAATTGTATCACAGGATAACGGTGACAATCGTTCTAAATTTCTCATCTAAAGTTATTTATTATAAAGAATTTATATACATGAATAACATTTCCAATCAAATTAATAATTACTATCGTCACTATCATATTTCATTTCAAAAACTTAGAAAACAATCTAATCCTCAAACACATCACAAACTAATTTAATTAAATTTCAATATCACAGGCGGCGCGATATGACTTAACTAGTAGAAGCGCCCTAGTTTCTCACGTCGTCGTTATCTGCGCGATTCTCAGAGGCGCCGACTCCGTTAGTGTTCAGGGGCTGAACCACCCCTCGAATTGTTTGGAGGGGCAATAATCTTTACTGTATAATATACAATAATATTTTATAATCATCCCCCGTCGGGGCCCCGGGGTGGGAAATTTGGCCCAAGCATGGCTCTGCTAATCGTAAAAGGCGATTCAAGAGAAAAAGTCCACCTCGCAAAAATCACTAGAAAGAGGGGAATATCTTACCCCCGAAACTAGAGGCGAGCTTGGCAACCCGAGGTCGGGGCCCTTCCCCCCTTCCCTTGACGCCCCCCCGGCAAACGATAAACAATTTACACAACGAACGATGACAAAGACGATGACGCCCGCGACGTAAAAACCCCCCCTTCCCTCCCCTTCCCCGTGGGGGTTTTGGGACCAGTATGGGCCACTCCCCCCCCCCCCCCTTAGGCTAGAGTGGTAAATTTTATGCCCCAAAAACCTTTTTGACGCTTTCCAACCAAAAAAACCCAAAAAAAAAAAAAAAAATAAACCATGTATAATAAATAATACATTATTACAAATAGAAGAAAAAAATATTTAAAAAGTTTTTTAAAAAAAAAATTTGAAAAACAGGCATTCATAGTTTAAACTTTTAAGAAAAAAAATAAATGAAGTTTTCAAAGTAATAAGTTTTATAATTACGGGCCCAAAAATTTTTTAAAGGGGTCAGTTTTTTCAAATATAAGGGTAATTTTAAAAACCAAATGTGCAGGAATCCCCTTTTTGGGGAGGGGTTTAAATTTGGGCCCCAGAGCATGACCCCAGCTAATCTTTAAAAAAACGCCCCCAAGAAAATTTTTCCACCCCCGCAAACATCGGGTTTTATAAAATTTGTATGGAAATTTACCCCCCGAATCTAGAGGCTATTTTGGAAATTTCGTCGTCTGCATGGGACCCCCCTCCCCTTTCCCTTGTGACCTCCACGGCGACGAACAAGGGTTCAACGAAAGTGACAAAGACTAGATGGCCCGGACGTCAGAACTCTCCTTTTTTTCACCAAAAAACCCCGGGTGGTTTTTAACCCCCATGGGCCCTTCCCCTCATTTTCCTCTAGGGGCCCCGGCCTTTTTTATGAAACCCATTTTTTTTTCGCGATATTAAACATAGTAAAAACAACCCAAAAAAATATTAGGTTTTTTACAGGAAAACCCCCGGGGGGGTAAGTCCCCCCCGGGTTTTTTGGATGAGCCTAATTGGGGCATTGAGCCGCCAGGTTTATGCGGAATTTTTTTTGTTCTGTTTAAAAAATCATTTCAAAGTCGAAATTTTTTTTAAAAAATTAAATCAATAAAAAAAAAAAATTAATTTATTTTTTTTTTTTTTTATTAAACGTATTTTTATTTTTTAAAAAAACGTAAAACCCCGGGGTTTTCATAAGAAAAAAATTTTTTGTTGCGCTCAAAAATTTTTCACGAATATATTAATTATAAAATTAAAGGTTTTGTGAAAAAATCATTGCAATAGGATAAAGCATGTGGTGTTAAAAGTCAAAGAATTTTTTTAAAAAAAAAAAAAACAGTAAAATTTCCATTTTAAGAGAAATAATTTTTTTTTGCGCTTGAAATTTCAAAACGAATATATAAATTCATAAAATAAAAGGGTTTTTGAAAAAATCGTTACATTCGGATAAAAAATTAGGTTTTTAAGCGAAGATTTTTTTTTTTAAATCGAAAAAAATAGTAAAATTGGATTTTCAAAGAGAAAAAAATTTTTCGGGGGTTTTTCGCTCAAAAAAAAGTGGCAGTTCTTTTGGTTTAGAGATTTTCGAAGGTTTCCATAAAATTTCATCGCAATTAGGTGTTGGTTTTAAACCGGAAAAGTGGGTCACACAGACACACCAAAAATACAAACAGAAAGAAAAAAAAAAATTCCGGGTTTTTTTCTCCAGTGTAGTGAAATGGGGAAACTTTGCTACGCTCGCTCGCTCATCCAATTTCCATGTGTGGAATGGAGCGTTAGTTGAGCCCCGGGCCCAAAAGTATTTTTTAAAATAATTTAATATACAATAAATAAATTAATACTGCCATTTTTCAGACGAACTTATTAAAAAAATACATTTTTAAAAGAATCATGATTTAAAACGGGGTTTATTTAAAAAGAGTCGCCATTCTGGGTATAAAAAACTTTTACGACTCTTTTAAACCACCGGCCTCCCTCAGAACAGAATGTTTCTCCCTCTCAATTTAAAATATTTAAATTGGTCGGAATTTTCACTGACGGAGAAGAGATTGTTCCCAGAGGAACACATGTGGGTGCACCTTCAAAGGGCTCAACGGACCCGGGATTATTTTCCTGCGTTTCAGGTTTTTGTTTTTCCATGTAAACAAACGATACAAATTTAGATTTTTCCCCCATATTTTTGGTTTTTTTTTATACTCAGTAAAAACGCCCCAACATCCCCCCCGGTTGTACGTGTTGTATAACCCCCACAACGGGGAACACGTCGCTCAGCCTGAAAAGCTCAGTTAAGGGGTTGGGGCAATTTAAAAAGGCCCCTTACAACCTAGTTTTTTTTTTTGGGGCCATCGGGGAAACCATAAAAAATTTTTTTTCCTATTTCTTTAAAATCTCTTAAACATTTT
>JAMZAV010002741.1:0-83524 GCA_024449915.1 Sweltsa coloradensis
ACAGAATTGTGAATGGAATGATAAATCACTATAATTTAAAATGTGATAAGTAGGCCTGGGAAAAATTGTTGTACACATACTAATAGTGAGACAATTTAATTTAGTTTGTTTACGAAATAGCAAATACAATAAAGCAAATATAAAAGTTTGCAATTACAACATACGAAATTGCAAATTGCAAATCACAAACCAAGCTATTAAATAAGTATAAAATAAATTTGGTTTACCTGACAGTTGCTTGAGAGTGAATTGTGTTTGATGTACAACCACTTGACTGGCCATGATGAACGTTTTACCAACAGCTTGTCAGGTTTGATTCTAGAAATCATTGTTATCAAGCCCAAGTTGCGATCCTTTCACACTTACACAACTTCTTAGAATAATACTTGTTTGAAAGAAGTTAATAACAGCTTTTGATTTACATGTGGACAAAAACAACCCCAGAAAGCGTATGATTGAATACGCTGACTATTAAAATTTTCCTTCCTCCTCCTGTCGACTCTCATCATATGTCAGCAGAATGTTCCAAAATATAATGCCTTGCCCACGCAATCATTAGAAGAACTTCTATCAAATGATAACGGCGACTAAGTTTCTAAATTTCTCATTCAAAGTAATTTATTAAACAAAATATAATTCACATCATACACATTTTTTAAATTAAAATTAAAAAATATCCTTTTACAATTACTATCATATTTTTTAATCCATCTGGGCCCGGGGTAGAATTTGGGCCAGCGCATAGCTCTGCTATTGCCGCCGCCGCCGCCGCCGCCGCCGCCGCCGCCGCCGCCGCCGCCGACAATGACGACAATGACACCACAAACAATGACAAAGATGATGACCGCGACGTGAGAACCCCCCTTTCCTCCCCTGCCAGTGGCTGGTTAAGATCAGCATAGACTTCTCCTCCCCTTATACCTTGGTTATAGTGGCGCATTATGACCTTACGGTTGACGCGCCCATAAACTATAACTTTAACGATCAATTAATTTATTTTATAAATTGATAAAACAATATAATCATCAAACTCAATCAATTCATTAACTTTCAGTATCACAGGCGGCGCAATATGGCCTAACCGGTTAAAGCGCCCTAGTTTCTCACGTCGTCTACATTTGTCACCTAGATTCTCACCGCGCTAAGTTCTAGCTCGTTGCCTCTTCCTGGGCTACCTCACTCTACGCCCTTTTTGAATTAAACAGCTTTGAAACATGCAAACAAATTAACACTTCAAATAAGGCACTCGCTCTGCCTGGTTTACATTAGAGCCCCTCTGTACCTTGAGGCTGTGGTAGCTGGGCGGGGCTGCTTCGAGACGGATACGAGATACGCACCAGGTCTAACAGAGACGCACAGGTCTAATAGAGACGCACTGGGTCTAATAGAGACGAACCAGGTCCAATAGAGACGCACCAGGTCTAATAGAGACGCACCAGGTCGAATAGAGACGCACAGGTCTAATAGACCAGGAGCCAGAACCTTTGGGAAAAAGTTGCGTTCAAATCTCAAATCTGACTTGACCACGTGTTAGTATGCACCTTATGAAACAGTCCCAGGTAGTTTGTCACTTCGAATTGTGGCTTACGTTTTTTTAGCAGCCATTTTGTTTTTGGATGTGCGATAATTGAAAAGCTTAGTCGGTTAATGGTTAATTTGTTGTCCTCCTTTGTAAATGAGTTTTTACAACTGAATAGGATAGACGATAAATAAATATTAAATAAATAAATAAATAAATAAATAAGTAATAAAGTACTATATTAAAATGTTCATAGCTCGTTATACGGTTAACCGATTTTTTTTTCTTAAACGATTTGTAGGTAGTTGTATGTTCTAACTATTGTTTGTAACCAATTTCTTTTAGTTGTATTATTTCATTGTTACTAGGGAAACGCCAAAGTCGTTGTTAGACGAGTGAGTGAGCCATGTGTTGAGTACCCGGTAACATTACTTTCTTCCCCTACCATAGGCCTATGTAGCCTATCTTAGTCTACAGTGGCGCATTATGGCCTTACAGTTGACGCGCCCTTATTACAACTAAACTTAAAAACCCTTTTATTTATACGAATATAATTATCAAACTTTAATATGCAAATGTTCCCGGGTACTCAACACATGACTCGCTCACTCGTCTAACAACAACTTTGGCGTTTCCCTAGTCTAGTTGGCTAAGGCGCCCTTATAGCCGAAATGTGGGAGACGTGGGTTCAATTCCCTGGTCGGGAAAGATTTGTAATTTCTGGATTGTATTTTAAAAATTATTAAACATGTTTTGAAATGCATATAACGCAGTGTAGTCCATCATCTGTGACAATACTATGGAAAACATAGCCAGTACGAAATACCGTAAAAATATTGCAAGGATTACTCAATCTACGAGCGGAGTTCGGGGGTACCTTGACGTTCAACATTCGATAGACCTTGCATGGGCACGGCATTTCACAGCCAGGTAAATAACAAACAAAAAATATTTTTTCGAAATCAAATCCAATTGTCGCTAAAATAATTTCTAGACATTGGCAGTCTATTTTTCAGTTTATTATTTCTTGTAGGTTTAAATCGTAATGGATATTGCTCATTTTGTTAGCAGTTCTCAGTTACCTGGTCACGGATGTGTGTTTAAAATTTCAGCTCAATCTATTTGGCCGTTCGGCCGTAAGAGCCCGGACAGACAGACAGACAGACAGACAGACAGACAGACAGACAGACAGACAGACAGACAGACAGACAGACAGACAGACAGACAGACAGACAGACAGACAGACAGACAGACAGACAGACAGACAGACAGACAGACAGACAGACAGACAGACAGACAGACAGACTTTCGGGACAATGCTCACGGCCAAGGCCCGATCGAGTAGAGCGTAACAGAATCCTCATTCGCTTCGCTCACTCGTCTAATAAATTGCAGACATGGCAAAAATGGTGTAAATATTTTTCTACTAGGAAAACGCTAAAGTCCCGCCGCGTTGATGGATGAGCTTTTTAAAGTTTTTAGTTTGCGTGGGATATCTTTACTTTTGCAAGTGCTTTGTTTTGCTACCTACGCATTGTAAGTGATTGTTGTCAAATTTCTTTTGTTACCTGTCAATTGGTATTATTTACCGTAAAAACTTATATTAAAAGCTTTATTTCTATGGATTCTGGCTAACTTTTTCAACTTTTTCTTTTAAAAGGTACTACATCACCATAACCTTAATGTCCATGTATAATATGAACGTTGAAGGCCCACCCGTTTGGTCAGAATTGGCCCAAATGGCACGAAAATATCGCACTAAAAGTCAAAAAACTTATATTAAAAGCTTTAATTCTATAGATTCTGACTAACTTTTCCAACTTTTTCTTTCAAAAAGCAATACATCACCATTACCTTAATGTCCATGTGAAATATGAACGTTGTAGCCTCACCCGTTTGGTCAGAATTGACCCAAATGGCACGAAAATATCGCACAAAAAGTAAAAAAAAATCGTAAAAGTGCGATATTCATGAGAAATATTTCTTCGATTGTACCCAAAAACGTGGCACGTCTAAGTTCAGAGATTTCGAAGGTCCCCTTCAATTTTCATCAAGATCGCATATGCCGTTTGCCCGGAATCGTGCGAACAAACAGAAAAAAAACAAAAAAAAAATCGAGCTAAAGTTTTTGGGGGGTCAGTGAAATTGAAGTCTTTGCTTTGCTCATCCAAAAATGTGATTCAAGCATAAATTCACAAATTATTTTGGTCAGTTAGCGCTGTGTATTTAAACATTATTAGGATTTATAAAACTAATTCATGAACAACAGTTAAAAAAATTGCACGTTTTAGTTCATAAGCGTTGAAGGCTGAGCATTTTCAGTGGATTGTACGCCAATCAACTATGATTTTTATCCAAATTTATTTTATCATTGCTAGTATAGAATAACATTTTGAAAGTAGTTCCAACAAACAATACATGCTTATGTTAAAATCAAATGATATTAACAATGTGATTTAATAATTTTTGCAGAATAGTCTATTTTATGTAATTTTCAGTTTCAAAAGCAGAAAAAGTGGAAAAGTGCTATCTTCACGTGACAAATTTATTTGGTTGCACTTATATTCTTGGAAAGTATCATTTAAGAGATTTTGAAGGTTATCTAAAAATTTAATCTAAATCGGAGCAGTCGTTAGTCCTGAGCAACAAAGAAATTAACGCGGACGTGTGCAAATAATAAAAAACGACCGGAAAAATGGTGCATTAATAGTTAATGAAGTACATAGTCTACGTCTGGGCCGGGGTAGAGTTGGCCCAGGCTCTGCTAATCGAACAAAGCGAGGAAAGAGATAAAACATACTACGGAGTTAAATCTACATTTTGAACGCAACACTTAAGAGAATCGCCCTGCAAGAGACCCGGCACCTCCACCAAAATCATATTGATTTTTTACTTGATTTTGATTTATCTTACGAACGGAGGTCCATCTCGCAAACATCAGTTGATAAGTAGGGAGTACTCCCTGAAACTAGAGCCGAGCTCTGGCAGTCGTCTTCGGGGACCTCTCCCCATACCCTTGACGACCTCCCCTACATCGACGTTCACGACGTGAGAACAACTTTCCTCCCCCTACCCGTGGCTGGTTCTGACCAGCATGGGCTCCTCCTCCCCACATCCCCTAGGCTAGAGCGGCGCATCATGAACTACGACTGACGAACTATCTAAAAGGTAAACAAAGTCCTCTTTATTCAGGGTAAGTGTTCTGACCCCCTGTTAAGAGTACGAGCGCGACGTCTACTCAGTCTAGACACAACGCGGACGTGAGGATTGTTGGGAGTTGAAACGGAATCAGTTGAGCTGTGTAGGGTGAGGCGACGTGAGCAGAATACGAGGCTGGAGTCTGAATGTCGCTGAGAGAGTTACCGCCGGGACGACACGAAGCTGTTGGGGGGGGGGGGTGTTATGTTTGTAGGTAAACAAGAAACGTGTGAAAAATAAAATGATGGTATTGAAATCAAGGAAATAACGATAAACTATCGTAAAGGAAGCGATACACAAAGGTAATCATGCACATCTGTGTAAGACAAACATAGAATTATTGGAAAATTCGTTAAAATTGTACAAGATAGTAAACATTCATGTTAACGTCTCTCTACGGCAGCAACTAACTGAGTAAGGAACATTATATTAACATCTAAGACTAAACATATCGTATCTCATGAAATCAACTGTGACAATACGTATGTAGTGAGTTATTTAATTGTGATTAGACGATGATAATTAGATGCATAAGAGAGACGCATAACCCCATAGCAAAGAAACGATCAATTTATCTTAAAATTTTATTTTTACTTTATTATTGCACCAATATAGACGTTAACATCCAATTTTTAATAATAATGCAATGCAAAACAACGTAATAAAATATGTATTTGTCTTGCCATTTTTATTAAAGAATTATATTGTTTTGTAAAAAGTACTAAATTTGCCAGTCTCTCTGAAAATTCTTTTTAACATTAAAAGCAAGTACAACTCTCATAATAAATATTATAAAATTAAAGAAAATTTGAATTGTGTGACGAACGCGATATCAATTCAACAACAAACAAAGAACGAACGAATCCGCGAGTTGTTTCTATGTCTGTTCAGATGGCAACACACGTCTAACTAACGGATATATCTTAACCAGAGAAAGAGTTATTCCCATATGTGACACATGTGATGTACCTTTAACCGTACATCATATGCTAGCAGAATGTACCAAATATGATGCCTTGCGCACGCAATTTCATCTCTCCCAATCATATGAAGAACTTTCTATCATATGATAACGGCGACAAACTATCTTAATATCTCATTCAAAGTCATTTATTTAACTATATTTAATTCAAATCAAACACTTTCCTTTATAATATATTTATTTCCATTCAAATAAATAGTTAATCGATATTGGTATTCTATTACCACATCATTTTCTTTTCTTTTATAAACTTAGAAAACAATATAATCATCAAACACACAATAACTCATTTCATTAATTTACAACATCACAGGCGGCGCAATATGACCTAACCGGTTGAAGCGCCCTAGTTTCTCACGTTGTCGTCTATCACCAATATGTCATCGTTGTTATTGCCGCTTCAATTTGAATTTATTGTTTGTGTGTTTTTGGCAATAATCAAGATAGTTGTTTCGCTTTTCAATTCGTGATCGCAATTAGTCTTATTGTATAAACTAATTAAACGAGGGAGCGGAGCGACCGAGTGTCTCCATTCAACTTGAACGGCTCTCATTCTGTGATTCTGACTGTCTAAATGTATGTCTGTCTGTACGTAGAAAATCAGCCGAACCGCTGAACAGATTGGAATGAAATTTTAAAACAGACATCAAGTACAAAATTATTGAAAACTGCTAACAAAATCAACTAGATCCATTGCGATTTAATCCTACAATAAATAAAAATGTAATTTTTATAATATCGATAGCATTTGTTTAGTAGCAGCTATCGGGACCACATATACGTGGCTTGCATGGCCTATTGGTAAGCATTTAGCCTACCGCACGGAGGGTTGAGGTTTGATACCCGTTAGCTCGAACTTTTTTATATTTTTACACCCACATTTTATTTTTGAGGGGTGTTAAATGGGAAATAAAACTTAGGTGATTTTGTTTATCTTGGAACTTTGTTAATGTTTCACGCTAATACGTTTTGAACACGATTCGCATTTCAAATGTTCAATTTAAATAACTAGGGAAACGCCTAAGTCGTTGTTAAACGAGTGAGTGAGCCATGTGTTGAGTACCCGGTATCATTCCTCATACTGGGCTATAGATCCTTAGGTATAGGGGAGGAAAGGGGATGTTCCCGGGTACTAACACTTGGCGCACTCACTCACTCGTTTAACAACGACTTTGGCGTTTCCCTAGTTAGATAATAGAGGTTCATATATGGTATTGTAAATTAAAAAACAAACTTGTCCGCAAGAAAGTGACCCTTGAAAAAGTGTAGGTGAGCCTATGTTTATATTATGCCTTGTTAGTGGATCGGTCAGTTGAACAATTGTCTTCATGTAGAATAAGAATTGAGTGTAGACTCAAAATCGGATTTATTTATTTATTTATTTATTTATTTATTTATTTATTTATTTATTTATTTATTTAGTGGATCGGCCAATTATTGAACAATAACCAATACGATAACGAGTGGCTGGGTTTCCCATAAACTATTACAAGTTTTACAACTAAGGCTACTTCCGTCCCGAGGCTGCTCGCCACCCTCACCCTGCTTCACTTACTACAGGTATGTTCGTTTGTCCTACTCTAGAGTAAGCCAGAGCTACTGTACGATCAGGCTCGGGGCAGAGTAAGTCTGCCATTTTATTGCTCGGAGGCTGCTAAGAAATACTCGAGATGACGACAGAAGAACGCCACATTAACATCTCATGGACACAACACAACAGCTGAGATGATTGAAGGGCAGTGGGGTTATGTTGTGACCTAAAGCCTAGGCCTCTATTTATTTTCCCTTCGTCTGGCCCGGGGTAGAATTGGCCAAGAGCAAGGCTCCTATTCGTACAAGGCGATTCAAGAGAAAAAGTCAACCTCGCAATCATCAGCTAATAAGAGGGGAGTATATAATACTCCCCGAAACTAGAGGTGAGCTCTGGCAATTGTCGTCGGGAGGCATCATCCTTCCCTTGACGACCTCCCCGACGACGATGACAGTGACTCAACGAACGATGACAAATACGATGACGACCGCGACGTGAGAATACCCCCTTCCTCCCCATATCCCCAAGGCTAGAGTGATGCATTATGATATAACGTTTGACGCATCCTTTATCCAAATAAGCAAAAAAATTCAATACATAGTTCCTGAGTTGGTGACTTTTCGCACGTTTATCACGTTATATTTTGGCCTGCTCTACCCACTCTTCTCTGCCTGCTCGCAGTCCAGACCACGAGCTGAACAACATGTTCTGACGACTCTGTGGTAGATTACTCTAGGCTAAAGAACACACACCTAAGCGTCATCTAGAGTTGCTCTGTGCACAAGAACACGCTAAATATACTATGAGCAGCCAGAGTACGACAAACGAACAGAGTAAAGAAAACTTGTTTTGGCGGCAAGACTGTTATTCCTACTCTGTGGCTCATGGGGCCGGGGGCCAGACTACCCCTATCTCGCTCCCTCCAACAATGTGTCCTATGTCCAGATTAGGGGAGACAATGCGCGTTGTTTCCCTTCAACGTCCAAGCTCGCACTGAAGAGAACCCTAACAAGAGCAGGTATATATTCGGACGTTCTATTGGCGACACCCGGCCTTTAAATCAACAGTGACAATGTATGTAGTAAAGTCATTGATTGTGATATCTCGATCAGTATCAGAGGCGTAAGATACACGGATAACTCCATAACGACCAAACAAATCAATAAATATTGATTTTATCAGAAAACTATTATTGCACCAAAAGACACTAGCTTTCCATTATATCGCAATGCAAAACAACCTTATATAATTTTTACACGCTTTGCCATTGTTACCAAAGAATAATATTGTTTTGTATGAAGCAATTACTTTGTTAATATCTCTGGCCAGACATACAAGTCTGAGAAGTCGAATCTTCCCTCCAGCTTTGATCAACCAAATTAATAACGTATAACTAAGTCCACTGTTTGTTTACAAGTACAAGACTCATAATAAATATTATTTCTGGATTTGTTTAGTCGGGAAACACTCCCGTAGGTGTAATTGATATTATTTACTTCAATTCAGAAATTAAAAAAAACCATCCATTCAGATGTATAATGTTACTACAATTCAGACCTTAAAATGTACCCGTCCTGATGGTCTTGTGGTAAGAACGCCTGTCTGGAATGCGGGAGATCCGTGGTTCGATTCCCGGTTGGGGCGGACTTTTTTAATTTCTGAATTGTAGTAAATAATATAAATATTATACTTTAAAATAAAATGTGCATAGTGTAAAGTTGTTGGATTGGTTAGGCTATTCGAGACGATAAGTGGTGATAAATGAGGATGAAATATGAACAGAAGGGAGGAGGGAAAACCCGGTACCGGCACATAGCCTACTCGTTTTGAAAAGTACCAAGGGACCAACGGCTTAACGTCCCTCCGAAAGGACGGTGAAACTTTGACAGTCATATATGTTCCTCCAGTTAGCCGGACTGCCGAGCAGACGTCGAGGTGAACGAAGCCGTTACACTAGCTCTCGAACCCTCCATCTGCTCTAACCTGCAATATATGTGAATGTCAGGGTTGAGGGGGTCACCCACTCTACCCATGACCACGCTCGATTCTGCTAAACTTCGGTGTTTGAGTGGGAACCGGTTAAACGAACTCTGCTGAACTAGTGGCTTTGTGTACAGTTAAGAGATATCCAAGGAAGCCTGAAAAAGTTAATAAGATCGGAGTATACGTTTGTGACGAACGAGATATCAATTAAACAACAAACAAAGAACAGACCCAGGACCTTATTTCCTTGGCTGTTCTGTTCAGACGCCCACACACACGTCAACTAAGAAAAAGTTGTTCCCATATGTGACACAAATAAAGTAACTTTTACCATACATCATATGCTAGCAAAATGTACCATATATGATGCCAAGCGCACGCAATTTGTTCTCCCCCAATCATATGAAGATCTTCTATTATATGATAACAGTGATAAACTTTCTAAAGTGCTCACTCAAAGAGATTGATTTAACACAATTTTCCTAACATCAAACACATTTTCTTCATATTATATTCATTTCCATTTAAATAAATAGATACCGGTATTCTATTGTGTTACTATATCACCATCATTTTCTTTTTTTCTTTTATATACTAAGAAAATAATATAATCATCAAACACACCAATAACTCATTTGATTAACTTACAATATCACAGGCGACGCAATATGACCTCCCTAGTTTCTCACGTCGTTAGTTCTAAAAGAAAGCGGTCGTCGTAGTTATTACCGCTTCAATTTGAATTAATCGATGGTGTGTTTTTGGCAATAATCAAGATAGTTGTTTCGCTTTTCAATTCGTGATTGTAATTAGTTATACAGCATAAACTTATTAGATAATCAAGGTTCATTTATGGGATTGTAAATTGAAAAACAAACTTGTCCGCTAGAAAGTAACCCTTGAAAAAGTGTAGGAATGCGTATGTTTATATTATGCCTTGTTAGTGGATCAGTCAATTGCAATAACCAATACGTTAACGAGTGGCTGGGTGTCCTGAAAACTAATACAATTTACAAAAGCTACTAGCATGGCTGCTAATCGTAAAAGGCGATTCAAGATAAAAAGTCCACCTTGCTAACATCTGCTAGTAAGAGGGGAGGTATATTACGCAACGAAACTAGAGGCGAGCCCGGGAAATCGACGTCGGTGGACACCTCCCCTTGCCCTTGACGACCTTCCCGACGACGCTGACAATGACACAACAAACGGTGACAAAGACGATGACGAACGCGACGTGAGGACCCCTTCCAACCCATTACCCGTGGCTGGTTCTGACCAGCTTGGGCCTTCTTCACCATATTCCCTAGGATAGAGTAACGCATTATGACTTAACGGTTGACGCGCCCTTATTCCAAATAACCTCCCTCCATGCCAAAAAAAAATTCCTTTCCCTAGATATATTTGTCATATTTTTTATGAGGTACCAATGATGAGATGTTATTAACTACCAAGCATTTCACTTATTAAACAAACCACTAATCAATTATTACACAACTCTTACCTATTATCACTAATATAAACAGTGCAATAATGATAGTTCCCGAGTTGGTGACTTCCCGCTCGTTTATCTTCATATCATGGTCTGCTCTGCTAGTCTACTCTGCTTGCTCGCAGTCCAGACCACGAGCTGAACAACATGTTCTGACGACTCTGTGGTAGATTACTCTGGGCTAAGAACACACACCTAAGCGTCATCTAGAGTTGCTCTGTGCACAAGAACACGCTAAATATACAATGAACAGCCAGAGTACGACAAACGAACAGAGTAAAGAAAACTTGTTTTGGCGGCAAGACTATTATTCCTATTCTGTGGCTCATGGGGCCAGAGTCCAGACTACCCCTATCTCGCCCCCTCCAACAATGTGTCCTATGTCCAGATTAGGGGAGACAATGCGCGTTGTTTCCCTTCAACGTCCAAGCTCGCACTGAAGAGAACCCTTTCAACAGCAGGTATATATTCGGACGTTCTATTGGCGACACCCGGCCTTAAATCAACTGTGACAATATGTAGTGAAGTCATTGATTGTGATATCTCGATCAGTATCAGATGCGTTAGATACACGGATAACTCCATAACGACCAAACGAATCGATAAATCTTGATTTTACCAGAAAATTATTATAACACCAAAAGACACTTAAAGTCCATTATATTGCAATGCAAAACTTCGTAATATATAATATTTACTTGCTTTGCATTGTCACCAAAGAAAAATATTGTTTTGTATGAAGTTATATGTTTGTTAATCTCTCTGGCCAGAAATTCAAGTCAGTGAAGTTGAATCTTCCTTCCAGCTTTGATCTATTAAGTCAATAACGTGTTACTCAGTTCACGGTTTATTTACAAGTACAACACTCATAATAAATATTAAACTCATAAATGAAAATGTGGATTGTGTTAAAGTTGTTGGATTGGTAAGGCTATTCAAGACGATGAGTGATGATAGATGAGGATGAAATATGAACAGAAGGGAGGAGGGAAAACCCCTTACCGGCACGTAGTCTACTTCTTTCGAAAAGTACCAAGGAAGGACGGTGTAACTTTGACAGTCATATAGGTTCCTCCACTTAACCCAGACTGCCGAGCAGACGTAGGGGAGAACAAAGTGGTTTCACTAGCTCTCGAACCCTCTATCTGCTCTAACCAGCGGTATACGTGAGTTCAGGGTTAAGCGGTCACCCACTCTACCCCTGACCATGCTCGATTCTGCTTAACTTCGGTGTTTGAGTGGGAACCGGTTAAACGAACTCGGCTGAACCAGTGGCTTTGTGAAAAGTTAAGAGATATAATAGGTAGCCTGGAAATGTTAATAAGATCGGAGTATCCGTTTGTGACGAACGAGATATCAATTAAACAACTAACAAAGAACAATCCAGGACCTTATATCCTTGGCTGTTCTGTTCAGACGCCCACACACGTCTTACTCAGAAAAAGTTGTTCCCAGATGTGACAAATGAAAAGTACCTTTAACCATACATCATATGCTAGCAGAAAGTATTAAATATAATGCCTTGCGCACGCAATTTGATCTCTCCCAATCATATGAAGAACTTCTATCATATGATAACGGCGACAAACTTTCTAGAGTACTAACTCAAAGAGATTTATTTAACAAAATTAAATTAACATCAAACACATTTCCTTTCCATTATATTTATATAAATTCAAATTCATAGATATTCTATTGGTATTCTATCGTCACCATCACTTTCTTTTCTTTTCTTTTCTTAACTAAGAAAATAATATAATCATCAAACACACCAATAACTCATTTGATTAACTTACAATATTACAGGCGGCGCAATATGACCTAACCGTTTGAAGCGCCCTAGTTTCCCAGGTCGTCGTCAAGTAGGAAACCGTGGTCGTGTTATTGTCGCTTTAATTTGAATTAATTGTGTGTATGTGATTGGCAATAATCGAAATAGTTTTTCGCTTTTCAACTCGTGATCGCGATTAGTCTTACAGCATAAACTAATTAAAATCATCTGGGTTCATTTATGGGATTGTAAATTGAAAAAAAAAAAAAACTTGTCCGCTAGAAAGTGACCCTAAAAAGTGTAGGAATGCGTATGTTTATATTATGCCTTGTTAGTGGATCAGTCTACAGAACAATAACCAATACATTAACGAGTGGCTGGGTATACTGAAAACAATTACAATTTACAAAAGCTACTAACATGGCTGCTAATCGTACAAGGCGATTCAAGAGAAACATTCCACCTCGCTAACATTGGCGAGTAAGAGAGAAGTATATTGCTCCCCGAAACTAGAGGTAAGCTCTGGCATCGTCGTCGGGGACACCTCCCCTTCCCTTAACGACCTTCCCGACGACGATGACAATGACACAACGAACGATGACAAAGACGATGAGGACCGCGACGGGAGAACCCCATTCCCCTTTCCTCCCCTTACCCGTGGCTGGTTCTGACCAGCTTTGGCCCTCTTTAGCATATCCCCTACGCTAGAGTGGCGCATTATGACCTAACGGTTAACGGTTCTTAATCCAAATACTCCCTTGCCCCTCCCAAAAAAAATACTCGTTGCCCTAGATATTTGACATCTTTTGTGAGGTACCAATGATGAGATGTTATTAACAACCAAGATTTCGCTAATTAGACAAACCAATAATCAATTATTACACAACAACACTTGCTTGTTATTCCTAATATCAACGGTGCAATAATGATAGTTCCCGAGTTGGAGACTTCCCGCTCGTTTATCTTCATATCATGGTCTGCTCTACCTACTCTAGTCTGCTTGCTCGCAGTCCAGACCACGAGCTGAACAACATGTTCTGACGACTCTGTAGAAGATTACTCTGGGATGAGAACACACCTTATCGTCATCTAGAGTTGCTCTGTGCCCAAGAACACGCTAATTATACTATGAGCAGCCAGAGTACGACTAACGAACAGAGTAAAGAAAACTTGTTTTGTCGGGAAGACTGTTATTCCTACTCTGTGGCTCATGGGGCCGGGGGCCAGACTACCCCTATCTCGCTCCCTCCAACAATGTGTCCTATGTCCAGATTCGGGGAGACAATGCGCGTGGTTTCCCTTCAACGTCCAAGCTCGCACTGAAGAGAACCCTAACAACAGCAGGTATATATTCGGACGTTCTATTGGCGACACCCAGCCTTAAATCAACTGTGACAATATGTAGTGAAGTCATTGATTGTGATATCTCGATCAGTATCAGATGCGTTAGATACACGGATAACTCCATAACGACCAAACGAATCGATAAATCTTGATTTTACCAGAAAATTATTATTACACCAAAAGACACTTACAGTCCATTATATTGCAATGCAAAACTTCGTAATATAATATTTACTTGCTTTGCCATTGTCACCAAAGAAAAATAATGTTTTGTATGAAGTTATAAGTTTGTTAATCTCTTTGGCCATCAATACAAGTCAGTGAAGTTGAATCTTCCTTCCAGCTTTGATCTATTAAGTCAATAACGTGTTACTCAGTTTACGGTTTATTTACAAGTACAACACTCATAATAAATATTAAACTCATTAATGAAAATGTGGATTGTGTTAAGTTCTTGGATTGGTAAGGCTATTCGAGACGATGAGTGGTGATGGATGAGGATGAAATATGAACAGAAGGGAGGAGGGAAAACCCCCTACCGGCACGTAGTCTACTCCTTTCGAAAAGTACCAAGGAAGGACGGTGTAACTTTGACAGTCATATAGGTTCCTCCACTTAACCCAGACTGCCGAGCAGACGTAGGGGAGAACAAAGTGGTTTCACTAGCTCTCGAACCCTCTATCTGCTCTAACCAGCGGTATACGTGAGTTCAGGGTTAAGCGGTCACCCACTCTACCCCTGACCATGCTCGATTCTGCTTAACTTCGGTGTTTGAGTGGGAACCGGTTAAACGAACTCGGCTGAACCAGTGGCTTTGTGAAAAGTTAAGAGATATAATAGGTAGCCTGGAAATGTTAATAAGATCGGAGTATCCGTTTGTGACGAACGAGATATCAATTAAACAACTAACAAAGAACAAATCCAGGACTTTATTTCCTTGGCTGTTCAGACGCCCACACACGTTTAACTCAGAAAAAGTTGTTCCCAGATGTGACAAATGAAAAGTACCTTTAACCATACATCATATGCTAGCAGAAAGTACCAAATATAATGCCTTGCGCACGCAATTTGATCTCTCCCAATCATATGAAGAACTTCTATCGTATGATAACGGCGACAAACTTTCTAGAGTACTAACTCAAAGAGATTTATTTAACAAAATTAAATTAACATCAAACACATTTCCTTTCCATTATATTTATATAAATTCAAATTCATAGATATTCTATTGGTATTCTATCGTCACCATCACTTTCTTTTCTTTTCTTTTCTTAACTAAGAAAATAATATAATCATCAAACACACCAATAACTCATTTGATTAACTTACAATATTACAGGCGGCGCAATATGACCTAACCGTTTGAAGCGCCCTAGTTTCCCAGGTCGTCGTCAAGTAGAAAACCGTGGTCGTGTTATTGTCGCTTTAATTTGAATTAATTGTATGTATGTGATAAGCAATAATCGAAATAGTTTTTCGCTTTTCAACTCGTGATCGCGATTAGTCTTACAGCATAAACTAATTAAAATAATCCTGGTTCATTTATGGGATTGTAAATTGAAAAAAAAAAAATTGTCCGCTAGAAAGTGACCCTAAAAAGTGTAGGAATGCGTATGTTTATATTATGCCTTGTTAGTGGATCAGTCTACAGAACAATAACCAATACATTAACGAGTGGCTGGGTATACTGAAAACAATTACAATTTACAAAAGCTACTAACATGGCTGCTAATCGTAAAAGGCGATTCAAGAGAAAAAGTCCACCTTGAAAACATCAGCGAGTAAGAGCGGAGTATACTACTCCACAAAACTAGAGGCAAGCTCTGGCAACCGTCGTCGGGGACACCTCCCCTTCCCTTAACGACCTTCCCGACGACGATGACAATGACACAACGAACGATGACAAAGACGATGAGGACCGCGACGGGAGAACCCCATTCCCCTTTCCTCCCCTTACCCGTGGCTGGTTCTGACCAGCTTTGGCCCTCTTTAGCATATCCCCTACGCTAGAGTGGCGCATTATGACCTAACGGTTAACGGTTCTTAATCCAAATACTCCCTTGCCCCTCCCAAAAAAAATACTCGTTGCCCTAGATATTTGACATCTTTTGTGAGGTACCAATGATGAGATGTTATTAACAACCAAGATTTCGCTAATTAGACAAACCAATAATCAATTATTACACAAACCAATAATTAATTATTACACAACAACACTTGCTTGTTATTCCTAATATCAACGGTGAAATAATGAAAGTTCCCGAGTTGGAGACTTCCCGCTCGTTTATCTTCATATCATGGTCTGCTCTACCTACTCTACTCTGCTTGCTCGCAGTCCAGACCACGAGCTGAACAACATGTTCTGACGACTCTGTGGTAGATTACTCTGGGATAAGAACACACACCTAATCGTCATCTAGAGTTGCTCTGTGCCCAAGAACACGCTAATTATACTCTGAGCAGCCAGAGTACGACAAACGAACAGACCTAAAGAAAACTTGTTTTGGCGGCGAGACTGTTACTCCTACTCTGTGGCTATGGGGCCGGGGCCAGACTACACCTATCTCGCTCCCTCCAACAATGTGTCCTATGTCCAGATTAGGGGAGACAATGCGCGTGGTTTCCCTTCAACATCCAAGCTCGCACTGAAGAGAACCCTTACAACAGCAGGTATATATTCGGACGTTCTATTGGCGTTAAATCAACAGTGACAATGTTTGTAGTGAAGTCATTGATTGTAATATCTCGATCAGTATCAGAGGCGTAAGATTACACGGATAACTCCATAACGACCAAACAAATCAATAAAGATTGATTTTATCAGAAAGTTATTATAACACCAATAGACAGTTGACACTAACAGTCCATTTTAATGCAATGCAAAATATCGTATTTAAAATTTACACGCTTTGCCATTGTTACCAAAGAATAATATTGTTTTGTATGAAGCAATTACTTTGTTAATATCTCTGGCCAGACATACAAGTCTGAGAAGTCGAATCTTCCCTCCAGCTTTGATCAACCAAATTAATAACGTATAAATCAGTCCACTATTTGATTACAAGACCAACCTCATTATAAATATTATACTCATAAATGAAAATGTGAATTGTGTATAAAGTTGTTGGATTGGTAAGGCTATTCAAGACGATGAGTGATGATAGATGAGGATGAAATATGAACAGAAGGGAGGAGGGAAAACCCCTTACCGGCACGTAGCCGAAAAGTACCAAGGGGACCAACGGCTTAACGTCCCATCCGAAAGGTCGGAACCCGGGCTGCCGAGCAGACGTCGAAGAGAACGAAGCCGTTGCACTAGCTTTCTTACCCTCCATCTGCCCTAACCAGCGGTATACATGAGTTTCAAGGCAGAGCGGTCACCCACTCTACCCCTGACCATGCTCGATTCTGCTTAACTGCGGTGTGTGAGTGGGAACCGGTAAAACGAACTCGGCTGAACCAGTGGCTTTGTGTAAAGTTAAGAGATATCAAAGGAAGCCTGAAAATGTCTATCAAGATTGGAGTATACGTTTGTGACGAACGAGATATCAATTAAACAACAAACAAAGAACAGACCCAGGACCTTATTTCCTTGGCTGTTCTGTTCAGACGCCCACACACACGTCAACTAAGAAAAAGTTGTTCCCATATGTGACACATGTGATGTACCTTTAACCGTACATCACATGCTAGCAGAATGTACCAAATATGATGCCTTGCGCACACAATTTCATCTCCTCCAATCAAATGAAGATCTTCGATTTTATGATAACGGCGACAAACTTTCTAAAATGCTCACTCAAACAGATTTATTTGACAAAATTTAATTAAACTCAAACACATTACCTTTTTATTGTATTTATTTTCATTAAAAAAATAGATATGGTATTGGTATTACTATCATTACCATCATTTTATTTTCTTTTCTAAACTAAGAAGACAATATAATCATCAAACACACCAATAACTCATTTCATTAACGTTAAATATCTCAGGCGGCGCAATATGACCTAACCGGTTGAAGCGCCCTAGTTTTTCACGTCGTTATTTCAAAAAGGAATCGGTCATCGTTGTTATTGCCGCTTCAATTTGAATTTATTGTTTGTGTGTTTTTGGCAATAATCAAGAGGGTTGTTTCACTTTTCAATTCGTTATCGCAATTAGTCTTCCAGCACAAAACTAATAAGATAATATAGGTTCATTTTAAGGATTGTAAATTAAAAAACAAAACTTGTCCGCTAGGAAGTGACCCTAAAAAGTGTAGGAATGCGTATGTTTATATTATGCCTTGTTAGTGGATCAGTCAATTGCAATAACCAATACGTTAACGAGTGGCTGGGTGTCCTGAAAACTAATACAATTTACAAAAGCTACTAGCATGGCTGCTGATAAAAAAAGTCGATTCAAGAGAAACAGTCCACCTCTCTAAAATCAGCTATTAAGAGGGGAGTATATTACTTCCGAAACTAGAGGCGAGTTCTGGCAAGCGTCGTCGGGGACACCTCCCCGATTCCCTTGACGACCTCCCCGACGACGATGACAAGACACAACGACGATGACAAAGACGATGACGACCGCGACGTAAGAACCCCCTTTCCTCCCCCTACCTATGGCTGGTTCTGAAAAGCATGGGCCACTCCTCCCATGCCTAATGGTTGACGCGTCCTTTATCCAAAAAAAAAGAAAAAAATCTTACCAGAATATAGAGTGGTGCATTATGACCTAACGGTTGACGCGCCCTTAATCCAAATAACCCCCTCCCCCCAAAAAAAAATTTATATACTCGTTGCCTTAGATATTTGACATATTTTGTGAGATACCAATTATTAGATGTCATTGACAACCAAGATTTTACTAATTAAACAAACCAAAAATCAATTATTACGCAACAACGCTTACTTATTATCCATAATAAAAAACGGAGCAATAATGATAGTTTCCGATTTGGTGACTTCCTGCTTATTTATCTTCATATTTTGACCTGCTCTAGCTACTCTACTCTGCTAGCTCTAAGTCCAGACCACGAACTGAACAACCATGTTCTGACGACTCAGTTGTAGATTACTCTGGACACAAGAACTCACATCAAATCGTGATCTAGAGTTGCTCTGTGCAAAAGAACACACAAAATATACTCTTGAGCAGCCAGAATACGACAAACAAACAGAGCTTAAGAAAACTTGTTTTGGCGTCAAGACTGTTATTCCTACTCTGCGGCTCATGGGGCCGGGGGCCAGACTACATCTGTCTCGCTCCCTCCAACAATGTGACCTATGTAGAGATTCAGGGAGACAATGCGCGTGGTTTCCCTTCAACGTCCAACCTCGCACTGAAGAGCCCTAACAACAGCAGGTATATATTCGGACGTTCCATTGGCGACACCCGGTCTTAAATCAACAGTGACAATGTGTGTAGTGAAGTCATTGATTGCGATATCTCGATCAGTATCAGATGCGTTAGATGGATAACTCCATAACAACCAAACGAATCAATAAATTTTGTTTTACCAGAAAATTATTATTACACCAAAAGACACTAACAGTCCATCAAAATGCAATGCAAAACAACTTAATATAATATTTACTCGCTTTGACAATGTCACCAAAGAATTATATTGTTTTGTATGAAGTTATAAGTTTGTTAATCTCTCTGGTCAGCAATACAAGTCTGTGAAGTCGCATCTTCCCTCCAGCTTTGATCAACCAAATTAATAACGTGTAACTAAGTCCACTGTTTGTTTTACCATTATAACACTCATAAAAAATATTAAACTCATAAATGAAAATGTGGATTGTGTTAAGTTGTTGGATTGGTAAGGCTATTTGAGACGATAAGTGCAGGTGATAGATGAGGATGAAATATGAACAGAAGGGAGGAGGGGGAAACACGGTACCAGCACGTAGATTACTCCTTTCGAAAAATACCAAGGGGACCAACGGCTTAAAGTCCCACCGACAGGACGGTGTAACTTTGACAGTCACATACGTTCCTCCAGTTACCCGGACTGCCGAGCAGACGTCGAGGTGAACGAAGCTGTTACACTAGCTCTCAAACCCTCCATCTTCTCTAGCCAGCTGTAGACGTAAATGTCAGGACAAAGTGACGAGATATCAATTAAACAACAAACAAAGAACAAATCCAGGATCTTATATCCTTGGCTATTCTGTTAAGACGCCCACACACGTCTAACTCAGAAAAAGTTGTTTCCAGATGTGACACATGTTATAATGTACCTTTAACAGTTCATCATCTGCTAGCAGAATGTACCAAATATGATGCCTAGCGCACGCAATTTGATCTCTCCCAATCATATGATGATCTTCTATTATATGATAACGGAGACAAACTTTCTACAGTGCTCACTCAAAGAGATTTATTTAACAAAATTTAACTAACATCAAACACTTTTCCATCATATATTTATTTCCATTCGAAAAAATAGATATTCTATTGGTATTACTATCATCACCATCATTTTCTTTTCTTTTCTTTTTTACTAAAAAAATAATATAATCTTCAAACACACAAATAACTCATTTAATTAACTTACAATATCACAAGCGGCGCAATATGACCTAACCGGTTTAAGCGCCCTAGTTTCTTACGTCGTTAGTTCTAGGACAAATCGATCGTCATAATTATTGCCGCTTCAATTTGAATAATTGTGTGTATGTTTTTGTCAATAATCAAGACAGTTGTTTCGCTTTTCAACTCGTGGTCGCAATAAGTCTTACAGCATAAACTTATTAGATAATAGAGGTTCAGTTTTGGAATTGTAAATTGAAAAACAAACTTGTCCGCAAGAAAGTGACCCTTGAAAAAGTGTAGGTGAGCCTATGTTTATATTATGCCTTGTTAGTGGATCGGTCAGTTTAACAATTACCAATACGTTAACGAGTGGCTGGGTTTACTGAAAAACTATTACAATTTACAAGAGCTACTAGCATGGCTGCTAATTGTACAAGGCGATTCAAGAGAAACATTCCCCCTTTGCTAACATCAGCTAGTAAGAGGGGAGTATATTACTCCCAGAAAACTAGAGGCGAACTCTGGCAATCGTCGTCGGGGACTCTACCGCTTCCCTTGACGACTTTTCCGATGACGATGACATTGACAAAACAAACGATGACAAAGACGATGACGACCGGGACGTAAGAACCCCTCTTTCTTCCCTTTCCCGTGGCTGGTTCTGACCAGCTTGGACCCTCTTCACCATATCCCCAAGCCTACAGTGGTGCATTATGACCGAACGGTTGTCGCGCCCTTAATCCAAATACCCCCCCCCCCCAAAAAAAAAAAAAAAAAAATCGCTGCCCTAGAAATTTGACATCTTATGTGAGGTACCAATGATGAGATGTCATTAACTATCAAGCATTTCACTAATTAAACAAACTATTAATAAATTATTACACAACAACAGTTACTTATTATTCCTAATATAAACGGTGCAATAATAAAAGTTCCCGAGTTGGAGACTTCCCGCTCATTAGATCTTCATATCATGGTCTGCTCTACCTACTCTAGTCTGCTTGCTCGCAGTCCAGACCACGAGCTGAACAACATGTTCTGACGACTCTGTGGTAGATTACTCTAGGCTAAAGAACACACACCTAAGCGTCATCTTGAGTTGCTCTGTGCACAAGAACACGCGAAATATACTCTGAGCAGCCAGAGTACGACAAACGAACAGAGTAGAGAAAACTTGTTTTGGCGGCAAAACTGTTATTCCTACTCTGTGGCTCATGGGGCCGGGGGCCAGACTTTATCTATCTCGGTCCCTCTAACAATGTGTCCTATGTCCAGATTTGGGGGGAAAATGCGCGTGGTTTCCCTTGAACGTCCAGGATCGTACTGAAGAGAAACCCTTACAACAGCAGGTATATATTCGGACGTTCTATTGGCGATACCCGGCCTAAAATCAACAGTGACAATGTATGTAGTGAAGTCATTAATTGTGATATCTCGATCAGGCTCAGATGCGTAAGATACACGGATAACTCCATTACGACCAAACAAATTAATAAATCTCGATTTTATCAGAAAATTATTTTTTCACCAAAAGACACTTAACAGTCCATTATATTGCAATGCAAAACTACGTAATATAATATTTACTCGCTTTGCCATTGTCACCAAAGAATTATATTGTTTTGTATGAAGTTAAAACTTTGTTAATCTCTCTCTCCAGAAATACAAGTCTGTGTAGTCGAATCTTCCCTCCAGCTTTGATCCACCACATCAATAACGTATAACTCAGTCCACTGTTTGTTTACAAGTACAACACTTATAACAAATATTATACTCATAAATGAAAATGTGGATCGGGTAAAGTTGTTGGATTGGTAAGGCTATTCGAGACGATGAGTGGTGATAGATGAAGATGGAATCCAACCAAATACAAAAATTTGTAAACAAAACGGCAGCCAAGCTCTCCTTCAAAAGTCTCCGGCTGTGAATGCTGTGAGATATAGAAGTTGAGCCAAGCTTTTTATTCTTTCTCCCTAGTTTCGCTTTTAAAATAAGTAAGATCATTTCGCCTGTTGACGAGCGCCAAGCCAACGATTTTTGTGGTAAAAAAGTAAAATTTTTAAACTCGAAATCATAAAAAAATGGCTTGGCCATGAACCAAATTCAATGGCCAAGGCAATTTTTTTATGATTTCGAGTTTAAAAATTTTACTTTTTTACCACAAAAATCGTTGGCTTGGCGCTCGTCAACAGGCGAAATGATCTTACTTATTTTAAAAGCGAAACTAGGGAGAAAAAAATAAAAAGCTTGGCTCAACTTCTATATCTCACAGCATTCACAGCCGGAGACTTTGAAGGAGAGCTTGGCTGCCGTTTTTTTTTTACAAATTTTTGTATTTGGTTGGATATTACATCTTTTTGTTGTTCGTTCGCTATCAAGGTGTGAATGATTAAATTTGTTGAGTTCAAAGTTGTTTTTTTTACATTTTGGGCCCACGGTCCCCCCAAAAAAAAACCTTAAATAAAAAAATAAAATTTATATTAACAGACTACCCACTCAGTTATATACTGATTTTCAGTGGGGGACTTTAAATCAAAGCGACCAAGCCAACCCTGCAGGCCCCGACGCAATCGACGAGTGAGCGATAACCAACCAGAGATCGATATTATTAATATGCAATATAGCAAGCAGTGGTATGGACAGTGCGAACACCCGCGGATCAACGCCAGAATCAACAAGGCCGATTCAGAACAACTCTGAAATTTATTATGTGCTTCGTTGCTAGGACGGCTCCAAAGTCACCGTTTACAAACTCCTAAGACAAGAACTGATAGACTTAAGTCCAAATCAGAAGTTAAAAAACTTCTGACTTGAGCGGGAATCGAACCCTGGCTCTTCTGCATTGGAAGCAGATACGCTAACAACAAGACCAACGTACTAGCATAAGCACTAGATATTTATAATGGTTAAGAGCATGTTTAATTTCAAAGCTTGCATACAAATTTCTACGCCTGAGTAATTACGCGTTTTGATTTTGCTAGGACGGCTCCAAAGTCACCGTTTACAAACTCCTAAGACAAGAACTGATAGACTTAAGTCCAAATCAGAAGTTAAAAACTTCTGACTTTAGCGGGAATCGAACCCTGGCCCGTCTGCATTGGAAGCAGATACGCTAACAACAAGACCAACGCACTAGCATAAGCTCTAGATATTTATAATGGTTAAGAGCATGTTTAATTTCAAGCTTGTATACAAATTACTACGCCTGAGTAATTAAGCGCTTGTGATTTTGCTAGGACGGCTCCAAAGTCACCGTTTACAAACTCCTAAGACAAGAACTGATAGACTTAAGTCCAAATCAGAAGTTAAAAAACTTCTGACTTGAGCGGGAATCGAACCCTGGCCCTTCTGCATTGGAAGCAGATACGCTAACAACAAGACCAACGCACTAGCATAAGCACTAGATATTTATAATGGTTAAGAGCATGTTTAATTTCAAGCTTGTATACAAATTACTACGCCTGAGTAATTACGCGTTTTGGTTTTGCTAGGACGGCTCCAAAGCACCGTTTACAACCTCCTAAGACAAGAACTGATAGACTTAAGTCCAAATCAGAAGTTAAAAAACTTCTGACTTTAGCGGGAATCGAACCCTGGCCCTTCTGCATTGGAAGCAGATACGCTAACAACAAGACCAACGCACTAGCATAAGCACTTGATATTTATAATGGTTAAGAGCATGTTTAATTTCAAGCTTGTACAAATTACTACGCCTGAGTAATTACGCGTTTTGATTTTGATTTTGATTTTGATTTTGATTTTGATTTTCCCCGGTCCCAATTGCCCGGTTTTTGTTATATGAGGTACATCTGAGTGTGGCCCAAGTTTCAAAGTTCTAAGATGAACCGTTTTCTCGGTATAGCGTATTATTCATAAGAGTACGGAATTACCTACTTTTGATAATTTTGTTTTTTTTCCGGTACCCGTTAACCAATTTTGCTTTCCATATTCAAAAGTGATAAAGAATGAGAGATATCAAAATGTATTCCACGTTTGAAACATCTCAGTTGTAGCGTTTTCTTTGAATGATTCATTTCTTAAAGTTCAGATATGTTTTTTGCCATTTTTGGGCCCATGGCCATCCCAAATTTAGCCCCTTGTGTTTTGGACGCAAGATATTTATAATGGTTAATAGCATGTTAAATTTCAAGTTTGTACAAATTACCACGCCTTGGTAATTACGCGTTTTGATTATCATCCAAATTTTGATTTTCTCCGGTCCCTGTTACCCGATTTTGGTTTTGAAAGCAAAAGGCACTGCGTCTGAAATACACCTAAGTGTGGTCCAAGTTTCATAGTTCTAAGATTTACCGTTTTCTCTGTAGGCTTAAGAACTCTCCGCGGAGAACTGCCACCCACCCAACCCACCCACCGCCCACCCACCCACCCCACCCACCCACCACCCACCCAACCACCAGCCACCAGCCACCAGCCACCAGCCAGCCTTAAGGAATTTGACGATGTTGAGAGCCTTTTTTAACACAGAACGAGTTGTCGGATCGGGTTGATTTTTTTTTTGGTATGTCATGGACCACATACCAGGTCATATACCGAGTTTCAAGATTGTAACTCTTTCGGGGCGGCGTGTGCAGATAGCTGAAAACCCCCCAACTCTTGTAGGTGTATATAGGGCCGGAGTTCGGTGTCGCCTAAGCATCGCATCGCTTGTCTGCCGGGCGACGACCGTCGCCCTAGATATGAACGGAAGGGAGGATGGAAAACCCGGTCCCGGCACGTAGCCTACTCCTTTCGAAAAGTACCAAGGGGACCAACGGCTTAACGTCCCATCCGAAAGGACGGTGTAACTTTGACAGTCATATAGGTTCCTCCACTATCCCGGACTGCCGAACAGACGTCGAGTAGAACGAAGCCGTTACACTAGCTCTCGAACCCTCCATCTGCTCTAGCCAGCGGTATACGTGAATGTCAGGACAAAGCGGTCACCCACTCTACCCCTGACCACGCTCGATTCTGCTCATCTTCGGTGTTTAAATGGGAACTGGTTAAACGAACTCGGCTGAACCAGTGGCTTTGTGTAAAGTTTCCCCGTCTGGGCCCGGGGTAGAATTGGCCCAGAGCATGGCTCTGCTAATCGTTAAAGGCGATTCAAGAGAAAAAGTCCACCTCGCAAACATCAGCTAGAAAGAGCGAAATATCTTACTACCCGAAACTAGAGGCGAGCTCTGGCAATAGTCGTCGGGGACCTTGCCCCCTTCCCTTGATGACAATCCCCCGGCGACGATGACAATGACATAACGAACGATGACAAAGACGATGACGACTGCGACGTGAGAAACCCCCCGTCCTCCCCCTACCCGTGGCTGGTTCTGACCAGCATCAGCCCCTCCTCCCCACCCCCCTTAGGCTAGAGTGGTGCATTTTGACCTAACGGTTGAAGCGTCCTTAATCCAAATAATCCAAAAATTGTGTAAAGTTAAGAGATATCAAAGGTAGCCTGAAAATTCTATCAAGATTGGAGTATACGTTTGTGACGAACGAGATATCAATTAAACAACAAACAAAGAACAGACCCAGGACCTTATTGCCTTAGCTGTTCTGTTCAGACGCCCACACTCGTCTAACTCAGAAAAAGTTGTCCCCAGATGTGACACATATACCTTTAACCGTACATCACATGCTAGCAGAATGTACCAAATATGATAACTTGAGCACGCAATTTGATCTCTCCCAATCATATGAAAAACTTCTATCACATGATAACGACGACAAACTTTCTAAAGTGCTTACTCAAAGACATTTATTTAACAAAATTTAACTAACATAAACACATTTTCCTTGATATTACATTTATTTCCATTCAAAAAATAGATATTTTATTGGTATTTCTATCACCACCATCATTTTCTTCTCTTTTATAAAGTAAGAAAATAATATAATCATCAAACACACCAATAAATCATTTGATTAACTTACAATATCACAGGCGGCGCAATTTGACCTAACCGGTTGAAGCGCCTTAGTTTCTCACGTCGCCGTAGTGATTAGACGAGTAAGCAGCACAGCGAAACGATCTATATAACGCTACTCGATCGGGCCTTGGCCGGGACCATTGTCAGTATGTTAAATGTCTGTCTGTCTGTTTGTCCGGGTTCATACGGCCGAACGGCCAGATAGATTGAGCTGAAATTTTAAACAGACATCCGTGACCAGGTTACTTAGAACTGCTTACAAAATGAGCAATATCCGTTGCGATTTAAGCTCACAAGAAATAAAAATGTGAAAAATTTGAACCTAGATTGCGAATGTTCAAAATTCCCATAAGTAAAATCGAACACAGCCTGTGAAATTTTGCGATCAGATGAACCAAGTCGATGTTTATCATTTTGTTTTTTGCCATGCATGACTTCCGTCATTCTGTAAATAATGTTGGCTACAAGGATACAATTATACACTTCGTTTGGGCTGGTGATGATGTACAAGAAACAGTTGCAATAAATGTCAATCTTAAAGTAATATGACGTATATAATTTAATTCATAAACTAGCCTACTATATTCTAACCTATGCAAGGAAGTCTAGGAGTACGCTTCCTTTTTGCCTAAGCTGTGCATATTAGAACCTTTAGCCAAGAACATGGCTCTGTATACTAATCGTTGAAGGCAAGGAAAGGGACGTATTATATCTCGCAAACATCAGCTGGTAAGTAGGGAAGTATATTAGTTCCCGAAACTAGAATGCGAGCTCTGGCAGTCGTCGTCGGGGACCCCCCATACTCTCTGACGACCTTCCAAACGATGGCGACCAGGACAAAAACGAACGATGACAAAGACGATCACGACGACGACGCGAGAACCCTCCCTTTTCTTTTACCTTTACCCGTGGCTATTTCTTACCAGTACCAGCATGGGATTTTCCTCCCTATATCCTCTAGACAAGAGTGACCTAGCGGTTGTCGCACCCTTAAGGCTATTCCACCGCGTTTTTCTATTTTCCAAAATATGCTACTAAGTTTAAAATATAGTGAATGGCTTTGAAACATGGCTATTTTAGAAAATCAAAAATTTTTTTTTCCAAATTTTTCTGATCCGGTACACGGCCAATATAGCCACCTCAAAATAATTTCAAACTTCAATTCGCCAGGGCACACCATTCAACGTACGGTGTTGTGCTTTTGTGACATTAATTTTTAACTGTTTTTTTTTATGGACTGACTGAGAGAAAACAGATTTATTTTAAACAATTGTCTTTCCAGCGAATTTTTTCGTTTGGCGGTATTTTTTACCGATTTGTACCGTCAAACGAAAAAATTCGCAGGAAAGACAATTGTTAAAATAAATCTGTTTTCTCTCAGTCAGTCCAAAGAAAAACATTTGAAAATTAATGTCACAAAAGCAAAACACCCTACGTTGAATGGTGTGCCCTGGCGAATTGAAGTTTGAAATTATTTTGAGGTGGCTATATTGGCCGTGTACCGGATCAGAAAAATTTGGAAAAAATATTTTTGATTTTCTAAATAGCCATGTTTCAAAGCCATTCACTATATTTTGACTTAGTAGCATATTTTGGAAAATAGAAAAAACGCGGTGGAATACCCTTAATTCAAACTAAAACTAAATTGGGACGTATCGGACTAGCCTTTTTTCATAACAAAGACGGCGACAACGACGATAAACGGTTGACGCACCCTTAAAACCAAAAAAACTATAAACCACTTTCTCTGTCTGCCGAGGATGTAATCTCTTTTTTTTTGGGGGGGGGGGATTAAGGACGCGTCAACCGTTAGGTTATAATGCACCACTCTAGCCTAGGGGATGGGGAGGAGCCCATGCATGCAAATGTTCCCGGGTACTCAACACATGGCTCTCTCACTTGTCTAACAACGACTTTGGCGTTTTCCTAGTTATATATATATTTATCGTTGTTAGATGTATAAGAGACACGTATAACGCTATAGTGACCATCGATGAATCAATCTCGACATCATCACTAATTATAGTACGAAAATACACTGATAGTTAATTTTAAACCACACTTCAAAACAAAACCAAGTAGACCTAAGTCAAAAAGTATTTAAATTACGTGTTTTGCCATTGTACAAATTTTTGTTGTTGTTACTATTATTTTTCAATCTCTCAAGTCAACAAAGAAATCAAGTTTGCTAAAGTCGAAATTTTCCGACAAGCTTTTAGAAATCATTGTTTACCAGCTCTGACTAGCCTTAGTATTTAGAACGTTTAAAATTATACCTACATCTACGATTGTCAGAATAAAATATATAATACGCTGATAATTGAAAAACGTGAATATGGTTAGAGATTTCAAAGGTTTCCTAAAAATGTTATCAAAGTCGGAGTAGCCGTTTGTGACGAACGAGAAAAAACATTTAATCCCTTTTTTTGACGACCCCTCGACGACGATGACGACAATGACACCACGAACGATGACAAAGACAATGACGACCGCGACGTGAGAACCTCTTTTCCTCCCCCTACCCGTGGCTGGTTCCGACCAGAATGGTCCCTCCCTCCCCATATCCCCTAGGTTAGAGTGGTGCATTATGACCTAACGGTTGACTCGTTCTTAATCCAAATAAAACAAAAAATAACAAAAATAACAAAAAAGAAATAAAATATTATCTTTAGTTCGCTAGCTACGCTCATCCAACTGTGAGTAACATTGTGTTCCAGTTATGTTGAACCCCTCACTTTTGTGACTTGAACGAACTTATTATCAAAACAGTCTTGTCTGAGTTCGTTACATTTATCACACGGGCCACATAACAGCGAACAAGACCTGTCAGATAGTTCGCTCCAATTACAGAAGGAAAACTTTGATCGGGGCACAATCTGGCGTCGGAAAACAGAACGCGCGTCGCTACGAGTTACAATAATTAGCTCTGTTGTCTCCTCCTCGCTGGTGTAATTAGCTCGAGAGTGCTACTGAATGCGACACGCGGTGTTTGGATAGAGCCACTCAAAGCGGGGGCAGACAATACAGCACACGCAGAAGCGGGGCAGACAATAGAACACACGCACAAGCGAGGGCTAGCCTGCCAGAGATAAACCAATATAAACATTTGATCCATTTGGTTAGTCAGGAAACACTCCCGTATGTGGAATTGTTCATATATAATACAATTCAGAAGTTGAACAACAATTGTTAATATATAATACAATTCAGAAGTTGAACAACAATTCCACCTACGGGTTAATATTTAATACAATTCAGAAAGAACCCCGATCGGGATGGATTTGTAACTTCTCAATTATTGTATTAAATATTATAAAAACATTGATTCATAGGAGTCGACGAAGCAGAGAAAGTGTAGATAGTCTACGTATTTTATGTGAAAAAGAAACTTTTTACAAAAGATTCAATTTTTTGCTTTCTATCAACAGTTGGGGCAATTTTCTATGTGCTCTTTATTTCTTTAAATTGCTAAATTATATTATGTGTGAAAAGTGAAAACCAAGTATAATTGGATGAGCGAGCGAGCGTAGCGAGCGGAAGCGAAGACTTCAATTTCACTGACCCCCCAAAAAATTTAGCTCGGGTGTTTTTTTTTTTTTTTTGTTTGTTTTGTTTTTTTTTTTGTTTTTCCGTCTGTTTGTTCGCTCGATTCCGGGCAAACGGCATACGCGATCTTGATGAAAATTGACCGGACCTTCGTTTTCTCTGAACTTAGAGGTGTATTGTTTTTTGGGTACAATCGAAGAAATATTTCTCATAAATATCGTACTTTTACGATTTTTTTCGATTGTTAGTGCGATATTTTCGTGACATTTGGCCGATTCTGACCAAACTGGTGGGGCTAGAACGTTCATATTTCACATGGACATTAAGATTATGGTGATGTAGTACCTTTTGAAAGAAAAAGTTGAAAAAGTTAGCTAGAATCTATAGAAATAAAGGTTTTAATATTAGTTTTTCAATTTTTAGTGCGATATTTTCGTCACATTTGGGCCGATTCTGACCAAACGGGTAGGGCTACAACGTTCAGATTTCACATGGACATTAAGGTTATGGTGATGTAGTACCTTTTGAAAGAAAAAGTTGAAAAAATTAGTCAGAATCTACAGAAATAAAGGTTTTAATATGAGTTTTTTTGAAGTTTATAATACCAATTAACAAATAACAATAGAAACTTGACAACAATCACCTCCACAATGCATTCAAAAAGCACTTGCAAAGGAAAAGTGCAAACAAACGCACAAAACGCAAAAAAAAACGCTCATCCATCAACGCGGCGGGACTTTAGCGTTTTCCTAGTATCTCAATGTTAATATAATTATGATATGGGATTAAATTTTTTAGACCACAGTGTGCAAAGCAATGATTTTGTATTTAGATGTTGCGAGGCACTTGTATTTCGGGAGCACCCCCCTGTCCCCTTACCAGTGGCTGGTTCTGACCAGCATGGGACTTTCCTCCCCACATCCCCTAGGCTACAGTGGCGCATTATGACCTAACGGTTGACGCGCTCTTATATATAAACTAAAGTAAACTGGTTATTAAATAGGGGTACGTGTAAACTTTCACAGAGATGCTTTATTTACTAAGGGACAGAATGTATTATTGATGAACTTTGTTGCTAAAGTAACTGACAGCGGTTTTGTTTCTTGTGTTTCAGTGATAGTCCTTTGTCTTCCACTGTGGTCAGCCCTGACCTTCGACATCCTCCGTTCTATAGACACCCTCAACCTGACTCGCTCTCCGGCCACGTCGCTCGTCGCTATTCATTTGTCTTCCGTGATCTCCTTCTTCCCCCCTCCCGCGCTGCCGCCGACCAATCAGAGCGCTCCCCCGAAGCCTCGTCGGGAATCTCCGGCGCCGAGCGCGGGAAAGCCGAAGGTCACGCGCGGAGGGGAGGAAGACCACCAGCTGACGAACACGAGGGGAGACGAAAGACTTTCAAACAATGATGAGAAGCTGAAGGGAGACTTTTCAAGGTCGAATCGAGAAGCAAAGGATCAGTCGGAAGGGAGGAGCAATCAGGGAGCGTTGGGCGAGATTCAGGAAGGTCAGGGAACATATTCTAAAGTAAACGGTTCAGGGTCCAAGAGCGAAGCTCAATATCAGTCTGAGAACCACACCCGGCTCGTCCGGTCAACTCCGTCGTCTTCACCGGACGTCCGACCGTGGCCGGGTCACATCAGCGAGGCCCTCCTCGTGCTGGCCAGCGTGGACCCCCTCCTGGAGACGTCGCGCGGGGTGGTCGCCGACGAGGAGGTCTGGCTCAGGCTCCGTCTGGCCCTGGGCCTCGTGGTCGGCCGCGCCCTCCCTCGCGCCACGCGGTTCCTCCTGCTGGACCGGCCGGGCAACGACACGAGGTGGCGGCCGTTGCTACAGCTGGACTCGGGCAACGGCAGCGGCCTCGTGCTCAAGGGGCTCGTGCCCAACCTGCAGGACTGGGGGAAGAACAGGCTCAAGCTGGGGACGCAGCACGCGGACCTGGACGCCGGGGGCTGTGATAACGGGGACTGTGACGGAGACGGCCTAGGTGAGTGGGATCAGTTTACATCTTGGCGGAAGGAAAACTCATAAAAAGCTCTTAAATTTGTTTGTCCTCACCTGAATTTTCTGATGTAAGTTATGTATTCATTTACGACCTTTATAACACAAATTAAATGGAAATAAAGACTTTCGCAACCCTTCACAAAATAGGTAAGTATGTCGCTCAGTCAATTAGTTTCGCCAAAGCGTTACAAGAATTGAGACGACGAATAGAATATTTTGGTGTAGTAAGAGACATGAAAATAAAGGTTTCTCTTTCGCTATTGCGTGCGCAAAGCATCGTGTTTGGTACATTATGCTAGCATATGATGTACAGCTACATGTGTCACACCTGGGAATAACCTTTTCTCTGGTTAATAGATATCCATGAGCTAGACATGTGTAGGCTGTGTAGCCTATTTAAATTCTGGACAATACCACCTCTTCTCTAAGTGAGAGTCTTCCAATCATATGAAGAACTTCTACCAAATGATAACTGCCAAAAACCTTTTTTAATTTCTCATCCAAAGTAATCTATTAAATAAAATTTAATTCACATCAAACACATCTTTAATTTATTTTTTTCCATTCACATAAATACTTTTGTTTTGCTATAACCATCATTATCATCATCATCATCATTTTATCTTGTTATACACTTTAAAAACAATCTTATCATCAAACACACCATTAACTCATTTCATCAACTTTCAATATCACAGGCGGTGCAATATGACCTAAACGGTTGAAGCGCCCTAGTTTCTCACGTCATCGTTATTTTTCTGGCACTATGAATCGCTGGCGAACCTAGGTGTTTGTGTCAATATTAATTGGCAACCATCGCTATTAAAATTTCCAAATTATTATTATTATTATTATTATTATTATTTAGCTCGGAAACTCATATTTTTTTTCTAGAGGGATTGTAGTACACACAGTATAGACATTTTAGAGACTATGTACAAACTTTTTCAATGTTCCAACTTTACATGTGATGTTGTCAGTGTAAATGATGGTGTAGCTAAACGTTGGATGGTTGTGTGAGCGACGAATAGGGAAGCTAATGAGCAGGTAGCAACACTGTAGAGTGACCTCCAGGGAAGTCTGGCAACACTGCCTCGCGCGCAACACGTGTCGAAGTTCCATTACCAGCCCAGTGAGTTTCTGCGTCATTAGACAATACCTAACGTCTAGCGAGCACTCTGCAGTATCGAACACAACCCCGCTTCTCTCGTCGAGTACGTCGGCTACATTAACACGTTTACTAGATGGGGTCATTGAGCTCGATATGCTTACGTGGAGTGCGCATGCATACCTGGCAAACGTTGAGAAGTGAAGTTGGCGGAAGTTGGCCGTCCGCCATCCCCTACGTCCCTTATCAGAGGCAGATTCAAGAGAACTAAACATAATTGATTCGTTCACCTGTGTCACTGGCCTGTGTTTATCAGTTTATTTAGTGTAAAACTGCAGTAAAAGCTATTCCTGGGCATCCTGAGTGACCCTGATAATAGACCACTGTAATGTGGGTATAACCCCAAAATAGGCTAGCCACCAACCGCCATCTTGACGTTAAGATTTACATCTAGACGGCTGTGCAATCGCAATATAATCGAGGGACGTACACAATGACCGCCCAATCCGCCCATTGGATTAGGCCTTTTCACCCATCGCTATAGGCCCATGTTGGCTTCAAGGTTACAGTATAGCATGCGCCCTCCACATAAGTATATAGAGCTCAGTGGGTGAGGTTCTTGCTCCTCGTCGCAGTCAGCGCTCGGTGGCTGCGGCGGCGAAGCTGGGAACTAACAGGGGAATCCCTGGAATGTCGGGAGACGTTCACGAGCTAACAAGATGACATTGCTTGCTCCAAGGCCAACTTACACCCCTAACACATGTTCTTGGGGAGGGGAAGGATCTGAAATATCAACTGATTGTTGGAAGTAGGGTAGTCCAGCCTACCCGAATCAGTGGGCACCGTCAGGGTTGACTTTCAATTGAAGTCCTGAATGAAATTGAATCCGTGACTAAAAAGTCTTTATGTAATGAAAACATTACATTTTTTAAATTTAATCATTTCAAATAATTAATGTGTTATATGATATGACTTATTTTACGGAAAATATCACGCACAGTATTATTGAAAATTAATTTTATATCCAACGTTTCAGAACACTAGGTTTCCATTTTCAAGGTAGGATTTTTACCCCTCCACTTTTCCGTAAAATAATATACAACATTAAACCATGGATCACTCAAGCAAAAGACAATTTATATAAAAATAATAATGAATACTTTCGAATTTCTGAGTTATAAAGAGTTTATATTGACCAACGTTTCGGGCAGATCTCCCTGTCCATTATCAAGGTTACGCCAAACAAATAAACAAAAGTATTCATTGTCACACTCAAATTATATAATATATTATTTTTTATTCACAACAAACACATTTCATTTTTTATTCAGTAAATAATTTTCCTTTTGCTTTTGCTACCATTTATTTTCATTGATAAAATTATGAAACAATATAATCATCAAACACACCATAAACTCATTTAATTAACTAACAATATCACAGGTGGCACAATATGACCTAACCGGTGGAAGCACCCTAGTTTCTCAAGTCGTCTTTGCAAAGATCGGTCAGGCAATGGAAATTAAATAAATATCCACCTAACCGTGGCTGGTTTTTCTTCCTTATACCCTAAGCTTTAGGCATTCACGTCGTCGTATAAGGCATTTGTCTTGTCATGTGATTTGGCCCAAAGCATGGCTCTGCTAATCGTAAAAGGCGATTCAAGAGAAAAAGTCCACCTCGCAAACATCAGCTAGAAAGAGCGAAATATCTTACTACCCGAAACTAGAGGCGAGCTCTGGCAATCGTCGTCGGAGACCTTGCCCCCTTCCCTTGACGACCTCCCGGCGACAATGACAATGACACAACGAACGATGACAAAGACGATGACGACCGCGACGTGAGAAACCCCCCTTCCTCCCCTTACCCGTGGCTGGTTCTGACCAGCATGGGCCCCTCCTCCCCCCCCCCCCCCCCGGCTAAAGTGGTGCATTATGACCTAACGGTTGACGCGTCCTTAATCCAAATAATACACAAAAAAAATCTCACCAACATGGGACTTTCCTCTCCATACCTCCCCCTCTGGACCCGGGGTAGAATTGGCCCAGAGCATGGCTCTGCTAATCGTAAAAGGCGATTCAAGAGAAAAAGTCCACCTCGCAAACATCAGCTAGTAAGAGGGGAATATATTACTCCTCGAAACTAGAGGCGAGCTCTGGCAATCGTCGTCGGGGACCTTGCCCCCTTCCCTTGACGGCCTCCCCGACGACGATGACAATGACACAACGAACGATGACAAGGACGATGACGACCGCGACGTGAGGAACCCCCCTTCCTCCCCTATCCCGTGGCTGGTTCTGACCAGCATGGGCCCCTCCCCATATCCCTTAGGTTAGAGTGGCGCATTATGACCTAACGGTTGACGCGCCCTTAATACAATTTTTATAAATAAAATAAAAAAATTGAAGAACATCTATCATGTGTGGCTCGTTGGTCTTGTGGTAAGCGTATCTGCTTCCAATGCAGAAGGTCCAGGGTTCGGTTCCCGCCTCAGTCACTTCTGATTTGGACTTAAATCCATCAGTTCTTGTCTTAGAAGTTTGTAAACGGTGACTTCGGAGCCGTCCTAGCAACGAAGCACATAATAAATTCATAGTAGTTCTGAATCGGCCTTGTTGATTCTGGCGTTGATTCGCGGGTGTTCGCACTGTCCATACCACTGATTGCTAAATTTCCTATTAAAAATATCGATTTTTGGTTGGATATCGCTCACTCGTCGATTGCGTCGGGGCCTGCAGGGTTGGCTTGGCCGCTTTGATTTACTGTCCCCCACTGAAAATCAGTTTTATAACTGAGTGGGTAGACTCTAAATACATGTTATTTATTTATTTATTTATATGATAACGTCTATTTAACAAAATTTTTAATTCACATCATACACATTTCTTTAATTTCATTATTTTCATTCACATATATAACTTTTGTTTTGCTATTACTGTCTTCATCGTCATTTTATTTTGTTATATATACACTTCGAAATCAATATAATCATCAACCACACCATTAACTCATCTCATCAACTTTCATTATCACAGGTGGCGCATGCAATATAACCTTACCGGTAGAAGCGCTCTATAGTTTCTCACGTCGTCGTAATGTAAAACGAAATATGTTAAAAGCTTTGATAAAATTGTTCATTTACTTGTGATTCCTGTCAGTAAACACCAAGAAGAGAAATGTAGATAATGTTAATGATTATTTTAGTTTACAAAACGTCAGATGTCATGTGTGGTTAAACTTCACAAAAAATAGTTATTTTACCATATAATTATAATATGGACGCATACGGGTTGACAAATGCAAACAAATCTTAATATTTGCTTAGAATTAAAATTAAAAACACCCTAGGAACTATCATTTGACAAGGAATTTATTATTAAAACGTGGAAATAACGCTTGAATGCAATGGCATGTACATTGTACATGGTTATTTTTTTTATTTATTTATTTATTTATTTAACGTCTATCCTATTTAGTTATAAAAACTGATTTACAAAGGAGGACAACTAAATAAATCTAATTACATAGATGCAGACACAACAATGAACTTTGAAATAGTAATATTACAACAATGCATTAAATACTTAACAAATTTGATAACAAATAAAAAGGATATTAAACACCTTTTCTCGAGCTGTGAATTTTAATGAATCTAGCTGAGTGGTTGACAGCAGTAAACTAATATTCTATTGAAACCTTCGTCAATCTTTCAGCTATGATTGTCAACATTAGGGGTCTTGAAAACGACCGTTGTCAAGTGTGGCCCTAGGTTCATCCACTGAATTGTCGGCGTGGCTGCCATTATAGAGGCATACCCGTCGTCGGGGACCTCTCCCCTTTCCTTTGACGACCTCCCAGACGACGAGGACCATAACAACATGAACGATGAGGTAGACGATGAGTGACGACCGCGACGTATTAACCCCCCACCCCACCACCCCACCCAGCCCATGGCTGGTTCTGACCAGCATGGAATCTCCTCCCCACATCCCCTAGGCTAGAGTGGCGCATTATGACCTAGTGGTTAACGCGCCCAATCCAAAAAACGATTCTTTTATATAAAAAATACGCATTTTTATTAACAAGGAAACAATATTTTTCTACTTTGAATTCTACATAGAAAGAAGTTTGCTCTCACCTTTTACACTATAGTGTGAACTTACTAATTATTAGAGTGATCATTCTATAGGAATTGCCCATAACCGACAGCTTATTTCAACGAAGAAGATAATTATTATGCGTGCATAGGTAGCTACTTTTTCATTTTTCCAAACAATCACAACCATTCCCCAAACGGAGCTGAATTGGAAATTTTAATTATAGAAATGTTCTACTTTAGAGTTTGTTGGTAAATTGCAGAAATTTAGTTACACAAAACTGGGAAACATTGGCACATAAACACCGTTAAGCTGGTTGCGAGCACAACCGCAGAACAGCGCTGGCTGACACTCGTCAACTGACTCATGTCTGTGTGGTGGCTGGTGTGGCGAGCTCTCGCAACACGCTCACTGGATGGACCGAATTAGCAGCATTCAATATTCACCACTTAGTAGGATTAACCAACTATCGGTTATTTAGTTAAGCTCAGTCAGTAGAAAATTATACTACACCCGCCCAACAGTAATATCATTCCTAATTATCTATGCCTAACAATTGCATTATCTCCAAGAGTTAAGTTAAGTGATACATCATCATATTATTATCATCACGCTTATACTTTACCCCGCTTCAGTTTTGCATACAATTTAACTAACGTTCGTTGTGATTTATGTTAGCGTTTAAGTTCGCTGTTGGAATGATATTAGAAGGCATATGTCACAGAATTTCCCCATAAATTGTTTCAAGAAAATATTTATTAAGTAGTCAAATTTTAAGAATCCGTGATATTTTAAAAACACTCGTATGTGTATTTATTTACTGCAGAAAATCAGCTATGATGACAAAAATTTTAAATTTTAAAATTAACGTCAAACATATTTAATTTTTTATTCAAATACATTTTTGTTTTGATTATAATCATCTATCATTTTCTTTTATAAACTAAGATAAAACATTATTAAATCAAACACATTATTTATTCATTTCATTAACTTACAATATCACAGGAGGCGCGATAGGACCTAACCGGTTGAATCGCCCTAGTTTCTCGCGTCACCGTAGATGTTGTTTGAGGAATAGAAACAAAAATGCAGTAACACCCACATCGTCTGACCATGGAGTTACGGTCTGACAGCCGACATACGAGTTGTAAGGTTCCAAGGGTTAACTATTTCCTTAGTTCAGATACCCAGCCTTTGATTTACTTTTAACCAAAACTTGCATGCCCGCTTGCCGACTAGTCGTTGGACTGATAACCATTTTATTGGTATATACATTTCTAGAAAAAATTTACATAAAAAAAACGCATAACCACATTCAATAACGACTCTTGGTTGCACTAATGCCATTTCCCGTTTAAATATTATCTCTGCCTAACAATTTACATCATATCCAAAAGTAAAGTTTAGTGATACCATCATCATATTATCATCATGCTTTCTTTACCCTGCTTCAGATGTTACGTGTGTTGTGTTTTATGTAAGTGTTTCAAGTTAGCTGTTAGAATGAAATTAGAATGTATCCGTCACAGAACGTTCCCAAAACTTGGTTCAAAAAAATATTTACTAAGAAATCAAATTTAAAGGATCCGAAAAAAAAAAAAAAAAAACACTCTTATAAGTGTTAAGTTCACTTATTGTATGAAAGTATTAAAAGTTGAAAATCAGACATGATGACAAAGTTTTAAAATTTCTCATTCAAAGCAATTTATATAACAATTAACATAACAAATATTAAATTTATATTCAAATATTTAGCTGGTGTCATTATGTCGGATCAAGGTCATGACCCGACTGGGAAATGTTTCTAATACGAAAAGTCACTAGAATGGCTAAGAGAGGGCGCACATGTAACAAATTAAATTAGTGGTGGTTTGCGGCGAAAATATAAATAGCAAGAGAGTCTGAATTACATTTTTTTCGCTATTACTACCTCTATAATTTTCTTTTCTTTTATTGACTTAGAAAACAATATAATAATCAAACACATTATTTACTCATTGCAATAACTTACAATATCACAGGCGGCACAACATGACTTAACTGGTTGAAGCGCCCTAGTTTCTCACGTAGTCGTGTGTATCCACAAAACCATGTATGTTTGTAATTTATGGCTTCAGGTTTAGGAACCGAACGCCAAGTAAGAAAAAAGTTAAAATGTGAATAAATAAAAAAAATCTTTAAATTAATTCATGCGTTAAGACTAAGAGTACTTATACTAATCTGCATTAAACACTGGGCACCAAAGTCATGAATCACGACTTTCCATGGTTTAATCTTTCTGTTACCACAAGTTTCCAAAATGGTCTCACAAGTCACACGCAGCGGAAAACTCCCGCGATTTCTTCATGTCGTCGAGAAATTAAAGTTTTTTAACTCCTCCTGCGTCTCGACTCTCACGTAGAGAGGAGGTGGTATTGTAGTGTAGGCCACACACGTCGTATCTACTAACAAGAGAAAAGGTTGTTCCCAGATGGGACACGTGTGATCTAACTCTTACCGTGCATCATAATAATATGTTGCCATAGTGTATTCCATTTTAATATGATGACTTGCGCACGCAATTTGATCTATCCCAATCATATGAAGAACTTCTATCATATGATAACGCGATAACCTTTAGAAATTTCTCATCGAAAGTAACCTATTTAACAAAATTTGGATCACATCATACACATGTCTTCAATTTATTTATTTCCGTTTATTTAAATACCTTTTTTGGCTATTACTTTCATCATTCTTTTCTTTTCTTATAGACTCACTTAGATAATATAATCATCAAACAAACCAACAACTCATCTCAACAACTATCAATATCACAGGCGGCGCAACATGACCGGTTGAAGCGCCCTAGTTTCTCACGTAGTCGTAAATGGCCGCAATTCCATACTTGATCGCAATTTATGGCTTCAGGTTTAGAAACGTTCATAACGCCAAGTCAGTCTACTCCGTCTGAAATAAAACAGTGATAAAATAAACTCGTATTGAGTCTCCCAACCCAGGCAAAGCCTGTTTGATCTCTAATAACAAACCAGCAAAAGCGAAGTCGAGTTTAGCCCCACATTTTGTACGTCTATAACGTTAACTACTAACTTTACTTCAGAAGTTGAACTTGCGCAATTATTCTCAGTTCACGTTGCATCCAACGTTTCAAATGTGCTTCTATTACGTCACGTACTGAGGTAACAGCCAAGATGTGGCCCAGAGCATGGCATCTGCTGATCGTAATTGGCCATTCAAGAGAAAAAGTCATTCTTGCAAAATTTAGCTAGTAAAAAGGCGAGTTTATACTCCCCGAACTTAGAGGCGAGCTCTAGCAATAGTCGTCGCGGGCCTTACCCCCCATCCTCCCTTTACTTGTGGCTGGTTCTGACCAATATAGGCCCCTCCTCCCCAGGCTAGAGTGGTGCGTTATGACCAAACGGTTGACGCATCCTTAATCCAAATAAACAAAAAAATAAATCCTACCCCTATCCGTGGCTGGTTCTGATCAGCTTGGACCCGTCCTCCCTATATTTACTAGGCTATAATGCTGCATTATAACCTGACGGTTTTGAGAATCTAAGTTTCACTTCCGCTACACATTTCACTATTTTTAATCACACTCGCAACTCGTATTAACATTTGTATGACTAAAGTCTACATAATTCATATTTAATGTATCATATATTATTTTTATTTTTTTAAATGTACTCATGTAACTTAATTTCATCTCATTTCCTTTTTTAATGTATCCTCTCGTTAAAGACTTGATAAATCATCTAATAAATTCAATAGTTATGACTGAGAGTACTTATACTAATCTGCATTGTACACTGGGCAACAAAGTCATAAATCACGACTTTCCATGGTTTAATCTTTCTGTTACCACGAGTTTCCAAAATGGTCTCACACGTCACACGCAGCGGAAAACTTCCACGATTTCTTCATATCGTCGAGTAATTAAAGTATTTTAACTCCTGCGTCTCGACTCTCACGTAGAAAGGAGGTTGTGCTGTAGTATGGGCCACACACGTCTAACTCACGGATATCTACTAACAAGAGAAAAGGTTGTTCCCACATGTGACGTACCTTTAACCGTATATCATATGCTAGCAGAATGTACCAAACATGATGCCTTGCGCACGTAATTTGATCGCTCCCATTCACATGAAGAACTTCTATCATGATAACGGCGACAAACATTAGAAATTTCTCATCCAAAGTTATCTATTCAACAAAATATAATTCACGTCTTACACATTTCTTTAATTTATTATTTCCTTTAACATAAAATAACTTTTGTTTTGCAATTACTATCATCACCATTTTTTTCATATATATACGCCTACACTTACAAAACAATTAACTCATTTTATTAACTTTTAATTTCACATGCGGCGCAATATGACCTAACCGGTTGAAGCGCCCTAGTTTCTCACGTCGTCGTTGTATTACGTCGTTGAAACTCAGCTACCCCGGGCCCTGCTCCTGCGCGCACAGCCAATACCTGGTCAGTTCTATGCCAAGTCCCCAATAAGGTACTAAATGGGTCTGTGCAGTGTGCACATCTCTACAGTTCAAATTTAAGATATCTATGTTATTGTGTTTTACAAGTTATAGAATTGCATTTCCCCCATTACGGTATATCTCTCAAAAGACATTTTAAATGCGAAATTTTACAATGTCAGAAAAAAAAAAACTGTGTTGAATCTTTCTAATTCTTTTTTTTTGACTGGACTGCATACATGGAAGTGATTTTACTACATAATGTCTTTGCTTGATACTATACTATACCATACACCTTTGAATTTGATAGTAGTACATAATTCAGGCACAAGATAATGTTATGTTCTATGGAAAAATTGCTAATTCATAGCTCATTTTGGATGTATTCGCATTAATTCAAGAAAACAGAGTATTAGTTTACCATGATATGACTATTATATAATGTAAATGTCTGGCGGTGTTTTGACCACTAGGCCCAAACTCCCCTCAACCTCGATGCTGGAGTGGTTCATGTACGACGCTAACGTTGACGCGCCATTCAACAAATATCAACGTGTTCGTTGTTGATATTACAAAACCCTCTTATTAAGAAAAAATTGTAACTGTTGGAAGATAAATTTTACCAACTCAATTAAAATTAAGATTGAAATTTTTACTTTAAATTTTTTTAAAATGTTTCCGTTTTAAAAATTTTTAAAATTCCACAAGGTGTTTCCTCTCTAATCTCCAAAGATTTCGAGTTGCGCGCCAAACTTTGACTCTTTGATGACGTTTTTACTTTTTTTAAGTTAAAAAATTTTTGAAAGTAAAGTTAAAGTATTTAGAAACGGAGAATTAAGTGGGCTGAACAGCGAATTCGTCTGCTTGGTGTAGAAGTGGTCTGTCATTGTCTGGCTTGTTCCTTTTCTTATCCAGGACGTGCCATTTCACATAGGAACTTAATTCAAAACAACAATCATAAACTAGAAACGCCAAATTTTAAACAGGAAGCCAGTGTTGTACCCGTGATTCCCATGGGCTAGACGGCTTATTTGGGAGAAAAGGCGATTCCAGTATAAAGGCTCCCAGTTAACACACTTTGGCTTCCATTTAAATTGACTTAAATGCTCGTTAAAACATTAATGACAATGTTCAAATAAAAAATACAAATTTATTTCCCATTTATCCCAAATAAATTATAAAATATAATAAAGTTAAAATAGTATAACCCAACGTCGAGCCACCTCCCTGCCATGAACATGTGCCAGGCACTAACATGGTTCGTATTTAAAACAGATTAAATCGAATGATTAGCGATTTCTTACAGTTCTAGTAAATTTCCGAGCGTTTAAAATTCGGCATCTGTTAAGTTCGCGATTTTCACGGCGAATCGAAGAGAGCCGTTATAATGAGACCGTGCTGTCCTCCTATTTTTTTTCTCCTAAATTTCATTTTAATTCAATAAATTTTTTTTGAAATTCTTTCTTGAAATTACATACTTTGCTAGCAAAGCTACTCTTCTCCACCTTCCAGCCTACTACAATAAGCCTCTAAGGAATCCTTCTGCAACTAGATACTTCATCAGTTGAATGAACTAAATGCAGTGGATTATTTGAAGTCGCGGGGATAAATACGTAAACAATGCGGAATTTAAATTTTGCTTCTTGGTGAAAGAAAAATTGCATTACTTTCATAAACATAAACCGTCCCGGGCCTAGCCCAGATAAAGAAAATTATATTTATATATCTATAAATGTAAGTCTGCGTTTTGACCAGCTAGGCCCATACCCCTAACCTCATCTGGATGTCATACGACTAACGTTGACGCGCCATTAAAATATCAACTGTCGTTGTTGATCTTAAACCTTTATTAGAAAAAATTGTGAAACTCGCTTGAGATGCATCAAACCTCTGTTGACCAGCCACTTTGCTAGATTCGTAAAGAAAGTTTATCTTGGTACTTTGAGAGTGTTTTTTCAAAAGTGTTCCCGATGTTCATATAAATCTTAAAATTCAATCTAAGGTGTATTTCCGTCACGTCCGTCGAAGCTGCTGCCAAAGGAACTTTCAGAAAGTTTGCGCCGACCAACTTGAGCTCGTCTTTGAAGACGGTGTTTTCAAACGTTTTTTCTTTCAAAGCTATGAAAGGAAAATCATTTTGAAACGTAAAGTTAAAGTTTAGTTTAGGCAACACGGAGCGAATCCAAGTGAGCGCTAGTCAGCTAAAGTTCTGGTCTTGTCATGGTGTTTGAGCTAAGGTCGCTGGCTCGACCTTGTCCAGCGACTTGTATCCTTATTTTCTTACAATCCATGGACGTGCACATCGTTCACATAGGAACTAATAAAATATCAAAACAAGACAAATTCATACGAATTATTTTTATACAAAATTCACATCAAACACTTGTCATTTTTATTCGAATAAATCTTTTTTCTTTTGAAATTACTATCATCTAGCTAGGTAATTGTATTTTCTTTTAAAAACATAGAAAACAATATAATCATCAAACACACCACGCATTAATGTCATAAGACGAGTGAGCGCAGCGAACAATTCAATTCAAGTGGCACTTTCGTCATTCTGTGTTTGGGTCATGGGTGTGTGGCTGTGTGGCTGTTTGCGTACTATAAAAAAATCAGCCGAATCGCTGAATAATGTGCTGAAAATTTCTGACCAGCATTAGCGCCACCTCCTCATATCCCCTAGGCTAGAGTGGTGCATTATGACCTAACGGTTAAAACCGATGTACCTTTAACCGTGTATCATACGCTAGCAGAATGTACCAAATATGATGTTTTGCGCACGCAATTCAATCTCTCCTAATCCTATGAAGAACTTCTATCATATGACAACGGCGACAAATCTTTTTAAATTTCTCATTCAAAGTAATTTGTTTAAACAAAATTTTATTCACATCAAACACATTTCTTTTTTATGAAAATAATTAATTTTAATTTTGCTTTTACTATTATCACCATCATTTTCTAAACATTCTTATCAACAAACTTACCATAAACTGATTTCGGAACTTAACTTACAATACCAGAGGCAGCACAATATGACCTAACCGGTTGATTCACCTTTGTTTCTCACGTAGTTCTCATCCTTATCTTCTGCTTTTTTCCTCCCCAGATAGCAACGAGGTACTGAGCAAGGGAGCCAACATCGCCACTATCGTCATCTGCTCGCTGCTTCTGGCCACCGGCCTCATAGCCCTGGGAGTCCTAGCCAGGTAGGTGACGTCGTATTATGCATGGCTGCCATTCTCTGGGGTATGAGTTTTAAATATATTGTCCTATATCTGGATAAGATTCTCTAAGGTTTGCGTTAAATGGAATATGTAAAGCCACCTTGTTAAGCTCTTGGATATTGCTATGCTTGTCAAGTTATAAAATTTTCTTGAACAGAATGACAATAAAAAAAATATATATAATAAAGATTATATTTTGCTGTTCTGTCTGACGATTATATTTAGCTGTTCTGTATGTTTAGTAGTAACAGTTTCTAAAAAAAAATAAAGATCACTTAATTTAAACAATTAAACGTAATCTAATCCAACAAACATAATATGTTAGTTTGTTAGTATATTTTATAATTTTAATTAAAAATATAAAAAATAGTATAATAATATTAATCATCCGTGCATGGGAAATTTTTACTAAGGGTCTCCTTACCTTAGTCCCCTGGTATCATATTATGTACCCTGAGCTTGTCTACTAGCCCAACCCCCTAAACCAGACCCAAAACACTGTGGAGCTCATGCAGTGTGTCTGGCGTGACCGGACGAAGATGAGGGGACCCTCGTCGAAAATTCGCAGAGTAATAAGAACATCAGTGACTTTATAGGTTTAAAGACAATTGATAAACAAAATATTTTAGGGTCAAATAGATACCGAACATATATTATCATTGTAGTACTATTAGTGTAAGGGATGACATCAAGTAGTAAAATATGCATTGTGATTTCTATAACCTTACTTACTGGAAATGAACCCAACAAAATGAACTGGAACTGAAGGGGAAACAAAACAAACTATGTCCGAAGTCTTCCCTAACTATGATTGTCTAATTCACATCATACACTTTTCTTTAATTTTTTTATTTCCATTTACATAAATAACTTTTCTTTTGCCATTACTTTCATCATCATTTTATTTTGTTATGATATATACACTTAGAAAACAATCTTATCATCAAACACACCATTAACTCATCTCATCAACTTTCAATATCACATGCGGCGCAATATGATCTAACCGATTTAAGCGCCCTAGTTTCTCACGTCTTCGTCGTGTGTCAACAAACTATGGCCGAAGTGTGTGTGGCTCGTTGGTCTTGTGGTTAGCGTCTCTGCTTCCAAATCAGGGTTCGATTCCCTCTAAAGTCAGAAGTTTTTTAACTTGTTATTAATAGGCCTTGTTGATTCTGGAGTTGATCCGCGGGTGTTTGCACTGTTTAAACCCCTGATTGCTATATTTTCTAAAATATCGATCTTTGGTAGGTAATCGCACACTCGTCGATTGCGTCGGGGCCTACAGGGTTGGCTTGATCGCTTTCGTTAACTGTCCCCCACTGAAAATCAGTTATATGACTGAGTGGGTAGACTCTAAATAAATACGTGTCTGAATTATGTTCTCAGTCTCGATCTGGACCCTTCGTACATTGCTTCTGACGTCACCGATGATTTTTGACGTCAAACTGAGAATGAGAATAAGAATAAGCCACGTTTTTTTTAGCAATCAGACAATTCCTTAGAATGTATTTATTATTTAAGTCTTCCCTAACTATTTAATTGTAAGGTGGATGATGGTAAGGTGTGTCAACAAAATATGTCTGAAGTCTTTCCCTAACTATGCTTGTAAGGTGTGTGATTGTAAGGCGTATGCTTGTAAGGTGTGTGATTGTAAGGCGTGTGATTGTAAGGCGTGTGATTGTAAGGCGTGTGATTGTAAGGCGTGTGATTGTAAGGTATGTATACGACGTGTGACACGCTGTGTTCTGTCATGTTTCAGACGACAGGTGCTGAGGAAGAGGATGTTCAAGGGGCCCTACAAGATCTTGTTGACTCCCACAGACTTCGTCTTTCCCTCAAGTCCCTGACACTCTTAGGGTGAGTCTTCAGTCGCTGGTGGTACGAACACTCTGATTTACTATACGTGTTGTTGAACCCGAACCCCCTCCCCCCACCCCGCCCTTGTTCTAGGAAACAAAAAGATGATGTTACAAATTTCTGGCGTTCAAAATATTTGTTCATTCATATACACTTAAAGAGGCTATTAATGTAAAAAAAATTTTCTATCACATAATTTATAGCATACTTCACTAAAAAGACAGTTCAAAAATTATATCTTGCGGAACTGTGATTTTACATTATTTTTTTAAAGTTTTTTTAATCCTAAAATTGGATTTGTTGGGGAACCCGATACTTTTTCCCCGCATAGATATTAGAGCATCGTACCAATCTAAAATTGGCCCTTTACTACATCGTGCCTTGAAACTGTCCACCCCATATTAACTAATAACCCAAAAATATGCATTCCTAAATCACACTCCTTCTTGGTATTAATAATTGGCATATTTTGGCCAAGCCACTGCCAAAATTACAGTACAAAATATAGCAAATTTACAGAAAAGGCTTTCGAGTACATAAATAAAGGCCAATATTTGTTTTGATACAAATCCTCCAAGGTCACTGGGCATAGTGATCGTCTCCACGTTATTTCGCATGGAAAATGTTTGCTGATTGGTCCTAGCTCGAAAATTACCAAGTTTGGCAATTTGTTTTAGGGTCACGGTGGAAACAATAATTTTTTTTACATTCTTAATTCATAACTACTGCCCGAATGAGATCGATTTTTTTTAGTTTAGCGGGTAAATATCTCTTTATCTGATTTATTCGTCAAAATAAAGAATACCTTTTTCGAGAACATTTCCATTCAAACCATGCGCTCACTCACTACCTGTCTACCCTTTATTTAAAACTAGGAAAACGCTTTAAACCCGCCGCGTTGATGGATGAGCGTTTTTGTAAGTTTTTAGTTTTTGTAGGTCCACTTTTCCTTTGCAAGTGCTTTTTGAATGCATTGTAGGTGATTGTTGTCAAGTTTCTATTGTTACTTGTTAATTGTTATTATAAACCTCAAAAACACTCATATTAAAACCTTTATTTCTATAGATTCTAGCCAACTCTCTCAACTTTTTCTTTCAAAAAGCAATACATAACCATTACTTAATGTCCTTGTGAAATATGAACGTTGTAGCCCCACCCGTTTGGTTAGAATCGGCCCAAATGTCACGAAAATATCGCACTAAAAATCGTAAAAAAAAAAAACGTGAAAGTACGATATTAATGAGAAATATTTCATCGATTGTACCCAAAAACGTGGCAGTTCTAAGTTTAACAATTTCGAAGGTCTCTAGAAAATTCCATCGCAATTCGAGTATCGGTTTAGCCGGAATCGTGTTAACAAACATACACAAAAATACAAACAGAAAAAACAAGAAAAACGGAAAAAAAATTGCAAAATGGCGATTTTTACGAGAAATAATTTTTCGATTGCGCTCAAAAAGGTGGCAGTTTTAAGTTCAAAAATTTCAAAGGTCTCCAGAAAATTTCATTGCAATTGGAGTATCGGTTTAGCCGGAATCGTGTTAACAAACACACAAAAATACAAACAAAAAAAAATGAGAAAAACGAAAAAATTTGTGAAATTGCGATTTTCAAGAGGAATAATTTTTTGATCAATTTTTCGTACGGTGCAGTTCTAAGTTGGGAGATTTCGAAGGTCTCCATAAAATTTCATCGCAATCGGAGTAGCGGTTCAGCCGGAATCGTGTTAACAAACACTCAAAAATACAAGAAAAAGCAAAGAAAAAAAACATTCCGGATTTTTTTCTCCAGTGTAGTGAAATGGAATCTTCGCTACGCTCGCTACGCTCATCCAATAAAGCTTATTTCTAAAATAACATCGAATTCATAGGTAAGTTTAATATAAAGTCTGTTAAACATGTTTTACATCTTGATCTATCAACAATTGTATTATTCTTTGTAGTACAATGTTGTTTGTTGTTTTAAAGTTAACAACAAATAAAAGACTTTTATAGATCGTTGCTTAAGTCCTTCCTTGGGAGAATCAAGTTTCGAAACACACAATTTCCATACTTAGTATTCTGTTTTGTATCAAATCGTGATATAACACAATATTGTCTTTATACACATTTCATTTTTATTTCAAATAAACTATTTTTATTTTTCTATTACTATCATTAATTTTATCGTCTTTTATAAACTTGAAAAACAACATAATAATCAAACACACCATAAACACATTTCATTTACTTACAATATCGCAGGCGGCGCAATATGACCTAACCGGTTGAAGCGCCCTAGTTTCCCACGTCGTCGTTTTCTGGCAGCAACTATAAAATGCTGTTGTCCGTCGCCACTTGTTAGTTGAGTAGGCCTTTTTCAAACCCTCACTCTTGTGTTATTAGGAAAATAGTTGTGTCTTTAAATTTACGTGTTAGTAAATATGTATCAATTAATATTTAAGGTCTTGGTATTCTAACATTTACAAACATTTTTTGGCAGCAGTTAGCCCGCAAAATGGGATTTCATGAAAAATAGCGCATCAGATTCTCACCATCAATATACCGTTTGCATTGGCAATACTTAGTGTGTGGGTACCCTAAATATCCCCAAACTAAAAAATGGGGATGGTGGAGGTGCCGGCCCATTCAATTTAGAAATTTTCAAAATGCCATTCAACTAAAAAAAAAATACTACAGAAATGAACAGGGAGAAAATAATAATTTTAGATTCTTCACATGTAAAGTTCTATATACATTTTTATAAATTCAGTATTAAAAAAAGCTATACCCACCTTACCCGAGCCGCCACTGTCAAAACTTATACCCGCACATCCCTACTGTGTGTGTACTGTGTAGTGATCTTAACAGGTCGTAAGACCGAGCATGCACCCCAACCACAAGCAACATTTATTATTATCTGTAATGCAATTAATTTAATATGTGCAGGGGGAATCTCATTATCATGAGGTCATTCGCCATTTGTTGATGATAATAATTAGGTACTTTGTCTTGCAGGTTGGACATAGTTTCTCCTTTACTTGCAGGTTGGACATAGTTTCTCCTTTCCTTGCAGGTTGGACATTTGTGACGCCAGGTTTTGCGCCACGAAGCTTACATGAAATCATGTGACCGGGACTGTACATAACTAGTTATGAATCAAACTGATAAGGAGCAGACCAAGACTTTAAATCTACTGTGTTTAGTGAGGAAGAAAGTCAAAGAGTGTTGATTGTCCTACAAATACAGTGATCGATAATTGTATCGGATAAAACGAGTAGTCTCCACGTCGCATACAAACGCCGTCTATCTCGACCATCCTTGGAAGAAGGTAAGACCTGTCTTTTGATTTTACCCAGCTATTAAAGTTTGGTGTGTAAAATTCTGGCCCCGCACTGACAACACCTTTGGTTGTTGCAGTGCTAATGTTTCCGAAGACCAGCACTTCTTCTGGCAGGACTGCTAGCTCTTCCCCACCCTCCCCTTCTACAGCCGATACGACAATCGCGTCCTCGAGTCACCTGTCAAATCGCATCGCATTCATAACAGTCACAATATACAAAGAGATAGTAGCTAATTAATCAAACTGTTATTGGATGAGCAAAGCGAAGACTTCAATTTCACCGACCCCCCAAAAAAATTAGCTCGGGTGTTTTTTTGTTTGTTTGTTTGTTTGTTTTTCTGTCTGTTCGCTCTCTACCGGGCAAACGGCAAATGCGATCTTGATGAAAATTGGAGGGGACCTTCGAAATCTCTGAACTTAGACTTAGTACATGCAACCGAAGAAATATTTCTCATGAATATCGTACTTTTACGATTTTTTCCGATTTTGAGTGCGATATTTTCGTGACATTTGGGCCGATTCTGACCAAACGGGTGGGGCTACAAGTTAATATTTCACATGGGCATTAAGGCAATTATGATGTATTGTTTTTTGAAAGAAAAAACTGAAAAACATTAGCCAGAATCCATAGAATAAAGGTTTTAATATGAGCTTTTTTTACGTTTTTTTAATAACAATTTACAAGGAACAATAGAAACTTGACAATAACACCAACAATGCGTTCAAAAGGCACTTGATAAGTAAATAGATCCCACGCAAACTAAAAACTTACAAAAAAGCTCATCCATCAACTCGACGGGACTTAAGCGTTTTCCTAGTTAACTACAATTATATTAACCAAATTGAGATCGATCTATAATTTATTATTATTATTCATAGTATTATTCATGTTTATTTCCTTGTGGTTAATTTATCACTGCTGTGTTCCCCACAATTGTAAAAAACAATATGTTTAGGCCTACTCATTACTTATTTAATATATTTTATCTTTAATTACCTTAAGACGGTTTTCTTTCGTAATTGGTTTTTCCTCCTACAACAAACTCAATTACGTGGCGCCCACCTCCTCAATCTCCACTCGTACATAAACGACCCACCCCACCCCCGACTAGATGCTTTGCCCGGCCATGCAGGTTTATAGATTGTTAATGTTAACTAGGGGCGCAACACATTGTTTCTCCTTTACTTGCAGGTTGGACAATGCGACGTGGAGACTACCGATACAATTATCGATCACTGTATTTGGACACACAATTTTCTTTTCTTTTATATAAACTCAGAAAACAATATAATCATCAAACACACCATTAACTCATTTCATTACTGTTCAATATCACAGGCGGCGCACAATGACCACACGGTTGAAGCGCCGTAGTTTCTCATGTCGTCATGTCTGCTCATGTAACATTTGCTTCCATTATAAATAGATTGGTTTGTTCTCATCTAATATAATATTATATCAAATGTAAACTGCTTCTTATATTTATTTTCTACTTATAAACGGAATCCAAAACTCAAAAGAATAATAATTTATGAACGACGGTTTGCCTGAATTATATATTTGTCATTTTTTTAAATATTTTATACATTTACTGAGCAGCATTTTATATATGGAAAATTAAATTATAGCGTAAAGTTTTTAATTAAAGTTTGCATTGCCACCGTGTCTGCCTCCTATGGTTACAGGTGGACGAGGGCATGGAGGCCATGTTGTGTTGCTGGTTGCAGCAACTCCAGGAGTTCGGGGGCCCCGAGGTTGACAAGCCAGACCTCATCAAGGTTCCCTGGGCTCACTGAAGTCGCTTCGGTCTCATCAGCAGATGAAACTCACAGGCAGCAACTCTTCTCTGGCCAGGAACATCATCATCCCCAAGGCGCGGTACAACGTGAGTACTTACTACATCAGTACTTGTATACTATAAATTTCACTTTTATTAACATTGCAGCACAAGAAGAGCAGCAAAGTTTAAATCAAATAATTAGCTCTTTCATCTCGCTTCCCAAATTGTCATTCATAACAATCACCACACACAAACAAACAACCCCGCGAATCATGTAAAATAATGAGCTCTATTCACCACTACTACACAACGAAATAACCCTCCGAAATAATATTTTCTCTACAATATTAATAATATTATTTTATACATTATTAACATTTAATTCTTGCAAAAACAATAATATCACTTGCAGTGAGTGTGACTATCAAATATGACGAGAAGTAAACTTGTAATATGCAAAACTAATTTGCCACCAGAGAGCTGAACGTCATAGTTCTCTGGATGTAGTTAAAATGAGATAACGGTGCTTCTGCTAATTCACTACTACCTGGCACGTCGGCGAGCGCCCGATGCCGGAATTAGTTTCGTCGACCAATCACGATGAAGCGGCGCTTGCCAGGTCTTCGAGCGCCGACTAGCGTTAAAAGTTGGTTGAGTAACAGGTTGAAGCACCCTACTTTCTCACGTCGTTTTTTATTGTTATGAAAACTACTCATTTAAATCAGAAATTATATAAACCAATATTTGAATTGAATTGAAAGATGTCAATTCGTTTTTAAGTTCGTAAACTACCTGCTAGGGTTCTTATAGACTGCCACGTATTACAAACAATGTACAAAGCAAGCACAGCGACATGACACGTTAGATGAAGCTAGCAGCGGAGCCTGCAATCTCGTCGTGTGGCCGTGAGCGAGCAGTAAACTCGCCATCACACGAGGGTAAACATAGTTAAAGCCGCCAACACTTCACTATGATCAAACATCGAATTATATCACTTCCCAGGGCTAGCTTGATTAAAGCACGTTCGTTGACCTCGTGTTAGAGTGGTCTCATTTCGATACAATGACCTTATTTGCTGCCAGTCCACACTGAGAGATAGACGTGACTTCGTCAAGGCCGACCTGACATGATCTGACAGGACCGTACAGGACCTAATATGATCTGACAAGACAGTACAGGACCTAATTACATGTGGAGTCAGTCTCCCTATGGTAACGTCACGTGTCATGTCCGTCGGTCCGTCTGTTACAGGGTGACCTGGTGCAGATGAAGGAGATTCCAACACCATCGCAGGGGTTCGAGCTGAGGCACAAGGCCATGGCAGTTCTCACCACGGTACGTACACAAGGCCATGGCAGTTCTCACCACGGTACGTACACAAGGCCATGGCAGTTCTCACCACGGTACGTTTCAGCTCTTTTGATAATTTGGGAATCTATGTTTTTATCCTAATACTTTTCTCTTCTGCTCCACTACTTTGAGAATGTTTTTCTCTTCTGCTCCACTAATATTTTTAGAATATTTTTCTCTTCTGCTCTCCTTATACTTTGAGATTGTTTTTCTCTTCTGCTCTCCTAATACTTTAGAATGTTTTTCTCTTCTGCTCACCTAATAATTTAAGTATGTTTTTCTCTTCTGCTCCCCTAATACTTTGAGAATGTTTGAGCATTCTACTCTCCTAATAGTTTTAATGAATCTCTCTCCTGCTCCCCTGATAGATGCACGGGCTCCGCCACGAGAACATCAACCCCTTCCTGGGCGTGCTGGTGACGTCACACCCGGCGCTGGTGCTGGAGTGGTGCAGCCGGGGGTCACTCGAGGACGTGTTGGTGCAGGATGAGATCAAACTGGACTGGTCGTTTCGACTCTCGTTGCTGACTGACTTGGTCAGGGTAAGAAGTAACTACAGATACTTGAAGCAACATACACATATGTGTATTCCTTTAACTGGGAGGCATAGATAAACAGGAGAATTTTTACAAAATATAAAACCTTGAATTTTGTAAATTGTCAGCAAATATAAGCCTACCTAACTTCTAACAGAAAAATTGCCCAAAAGAAATTATATACGTTTGCCTTCGTAGCTGGAAAAATGATTGATATTTGAAAAGTAACTAAATTTAATTTATAAAATATAATAATTTTATGGCAAGATTTGAATACCAAAGTCCACCCTTTTCTTGGTGTAAGGTGACAATGCCCAGGTCGTCACGATGACCGATGACAATGTTGTCCCTAGGGGATGCGCTACCTCCACACCTGTCCGATCCGCGTGCACGGGAACCTGACGTCACGAAACTGCGTCATAGATGCGAGATGGGTGCTAAAGATCACAGACTACGGCCTGCCCGCGTTCTACGAGGCCCAGAACATCAGCCCCGCGTGCAAGACTGCTAGGGGTAAGCCCTCTCACTCACAGTCACCTCGTGTGGGGAGTGTTCCGTTTTTGAGATAGCTTGCACCTCGGAATTGTGCTCAATATATTATGTAAGATGGAAAGAAGAACCGACAGTCAGCTTGATGGTGACAAACTAAACTGCTAGGCAACAAGCAAAACAACCAACAATGTGTAAAAAGTGGATTTTCATTTTATGACGTATCCAAGGAATAGAACGTAAAAACATATTAAATTTTTTTTTTTAAATTTTGACAACTGATGTTGAAAAAAGCGTTTTTGTGGCCGTTTGCTGAGGATATCAAACGTTATTAGTTTATTATTTGTTTTGATAATATATAACATAATTTTCGTCAACTTTTATTAAAATGTGGATAACTTAACCAATTTTCGTCCATTTAAAAAAATTATAGCGCTGAAATGAGCAGAATTTTATACCCCCCAAGAAAATGTCAAAACATGAATTTCAAAAATGTTTACCGTTGGGTCATTTCTCCTTTCCTGCTCACATATTGCTCATCGGCTAAACCACTGCAAATCTGGTATATATAAATTTGTTTTGGTTTATGGGGCCCAAACGGATAAAGTTTGAGAAACCAAATTTTGCACTTATCTCAGTAACCTCCCGGGTCATTTGCTTTTACAAAAAGGGATTTTTTAAATTTTTTGACCGGAAGCTGAGATAATGGGAATCTTTAAATTTCCTGGTTTTATGTTTTGTGAAGAGGAGGATTAACATAGAGATACCAATTTGGCACTAATGAAGATATGTATTTTTGTGTTCAATACGACCATTTTTTTGGAATCCTTGATTGTATATGAAATCGCTTGTGTACCTAAATTTCATTACGTGTATTTCTCAATTTAAGGCTTTTTCTTGCACTCTTACGGGTATTTTAAAAGTCGAAGGAAAATGTTGGCCAATTAAAAAATAAACTTACATGTGCAATACGTTCTTAATTTTGAGCTAAAATATTTTTTATTGTTTAGATAAACACACCTTTTATCTTCTCTTTTAGTATAAGGGAATAGTATTTTCTGAAATAACGTTGATGTAAGATTTTTTTTCATCCACCGGTTCAAAACTCTTATTTGTACCATGTGACAAAAAATCACATATCGAACAATATTTCAGAAAATTGTTTTTCTTATACTCAGTCCAAAGACACAGAAATGTTGAAACAATTTAAAAAAATGTAGCTCAAAATTATATTATAGTTGCACCAGAACTTTACTTTTCTTATTGACCCAAAATTGGCATATAACGGCCAAAAAGGGAGCTATGTCCAGTCCTTTTTTCTTCTCTTTTATTCAAATTCCTGTTTCATTCAACCAGCTTTCATCCATTTTCCTTTCACTTTCAAAATAACGGTAAGAGTGCTCTAGAATGGCTTTAATTAATCTCGAAACACTCCCGTAGGTGTTTCACCAGGGTATACCCCGCTGTGACGAAGTTCTTATCTCGGAGTTGATTTCCATATATTATTCATTACGTGTGTCATGTATCCCTCTGTGGCTCTGCGGTAGAGTGTCTGTTTAGCATGCAGAGAGTCCTGTGTTCCGTTCCCGGCACTTCCATGTTTTAATATCATCGGGAGTAGAGGTATGTTAAATAATGCATCAACTAATTGCCTCTAGCTGAATTCCATACCACGTTTTAACACACAAAAATGCAAAAAAATTCCAGAAAAGCGGTCAAGACCGAAATGTTTAAAAAAACATTTATTAATATGTTAATTATTCGTTTATTTCGTTCGTTTATTTATATATTTTAAACGAAATAAATGGCTTGGCAACACATTTAGATCTCACCACTTCAATTAATGTTGAGCAACTTGTATGGACTTGGCCTCTTTTTTGCAAGCTTTTGCATTTTTGTGAGTTATCTAGTAAGTTATTTGTCAACACCAACTTTGTCTAGAATAATTGTTAATAAAGTTTCGTGGGAAGCCTGACCAGGGTGTCATAAACCTCTCTTCGTGTGTAACTAAGTACGTATATTGGAGTGAGGACAATTATGAAGGGCTGTCCGAGGACTGTTTAAGAGGACTCAATCCCTTGCATTCGCTTTAACGACTGAGGAAAACCTCGGAGAAAACCTTCAGTCAGGATTTCCGGTCTCGACGGGATTCGAACCCGGGACTTCTCGAATCAGAGTCGCGCTTAACGCTCGAGCAACATTTTCGGTCTTCGTGTAGAATATAACTCGTTATTCACGAAGTTATTTGCTCAGAACTAGAATATATGTGACTATATAACGTGTAGAGGGAAGTCCTTCGTGGAGAAGGGGTATTCTAGCCACGAAGGTTTATCCTCGTAGATAAACTGGTGTTTGTTACACGTTACAAAGATCATATTATTCAATGAAGTCTGTATAATGGTGGACAGTCTGCTATAAGTGTTGAACTTAACCCTCGTGCGATGTTCTAAGAGTGTCACTAACTTACAATCAAAACACAATGTCCAGTGATGTCCAACTTTTAATATAATTATTTTATGTAAAACGTAAAATATCTATATGTTCGTTTGTGTCCAGCACATTTCCGCGGTGCAGGTGTAAGGTGTAAGGTGTAAGGTGTTAGGTGTAAGGTGTAAGGTGTAAGGAGTAAGGTGTAAGCTGTAAGGTGTAGGCCAGAAGCAGTCGACAGTGCGGGATGTATGAAATAACACGGTGGGGTTTCCTGCACTGGGACAAACAAACATGTAAATGTGTTCTACACCGTACACCACAGGTATAGCAGTGCAGGACAGAAAAACAAAGCTATTGATTACATTCCATTTCTTATCACTACAAACAAAACACAAATATTGTTTAAAATATTAAAATTTGTTAACAGTCTTCGGCCTTAGAATTGAATCATTAAACTTGGATATGCAAACATCATAGTTATCGACGTAATATAGCATACTATGTACAGTTTACATTCGAAATTCCTATCGTTCCTAGCAAATAATGAATGATTTCGCTTGTAATTTGCGACTAACATTTAGTATAATATAGTAGAACATATTAATATGATTATGGTTAGACTGTAGACATTTTAGACGTCTGGTAAGTTTGTTCTATTGCATGCCCGTGATAATAATATATTTTATTGTAAAAAGTATCGAGATTGTTTGATTAAAAAATATAGCAATACAAACAAAACTAACATAACATACATACAAAAATACATACAAACATAACAACATAACTAATGCCAACTTATTTAACACAATTAATACAGAAATTAAATAAGCAGAATATTTTCCTGGGATTGTAACGTAATTTGTCTTGCTAACGAGGCAGTGTCCTTGAACTCTTAAGGGCCCTTTACACGAGGAAGTTGGAAAAGTAAAAAGAAAAAGTGAGGAGAAAAAGTAGCTTTTTTGTAGTAGAGATAGCGTGCAGCTTATGGGACTTTTCGAGTTGCCTTCACACGGGGAAGTTGAAAAGTAAAAAGTGAAAAGTCTCCCAACTTGTCGGACTCTGCTCGACAAGTAAAAAGTAAAAAGTAGAATGGCCTTGAAGAGTTGACCGTGATTGGTCGACAACGTTGTATTGAGTTCAACTTTGGTAAGAAATCAAGATGCAGAAAAACGTACACCTTTGCCACAGCTTGAACATAAGTGGCGGTGGAAATTCCTGCCCGATTGTCATCTGAATGTTATTCTGTCAACTTGAAATACGCGCAAAAATTGGGGTTCATAGCGTCTAACCAAACTAGCACATTTAGTTGCCCAAAATAGAGAGGCAATGCGGAACCCGATCGCGGCTAAAAGAAAGGCTGGCAGTGACGTTGCCGTTTTTAAGCATCGGGTTTTGTACCTAACCTAGGCCTGGGCCTAGGCTCCACTAGGCCCTAGGTCTTGTAAACAAACACGCGCCAGTACTGTGTGAAGATCAAGATTGAAGAAAAAAATTTGTCATGGTTAGTAACCCTTCTTGCCGCATCATTTTCGCACAATAGTGGGGTCTATAAGCTCCAATATATATAACAATCGTGCAAATCGTGAAGAAAAGCTTTGAAAATTAGTGAATTTACTAATATGACCACAAGGAATCCAAAAATCGATGGCCCCAAGTTGAGTTCCTGTAACTTTCTTATTAATTGAATTAATAAAATTAATTGATTAATTAACCAACAAAAAAAATTAAAGGAGACAACACAGTCGACTTTGGGTATCAAATGAAAGCTTATTTTACGGAGAATGAATAAATAAAAAAATATTTAAAAATTAATTAATTAATCATCTAATTAATTGAATTTTAGTAATATTTTACCACTTTCGATTTATGTATAATTATGTACACCTAAAATTTACCGATTGAAATCCAATTTCCCCCTTTTACTAACATAATGCCAATAAATCCAAATTTTGATGGCCCCAAACAAAATTCTTACAACTCCTAGATTAATGGATTAATGAAATTAATAATTAGATTAATACCAGTTAATGTTTGACATTTACAAACCACAGTCAACTGATGTTATCAAATAATAACAAAACAAGCATAATAAAAGAGAAAAGTGATGGCCCAAGGTCGGGTTCTTATCACTTTCCATTAAATTTATTAATTCAATTAACGGCAATTAATCACAAAATTACAAAATTAATGTACAAAATAAACACAGCATAGTCGACTTGGGTATCAAATGAAAGCTTATTTCACGAGTAAATAATATGTGAAAAAATGTCTTTTCATTAATAAATAATCATCCAATTAATTACATTTTAGTAAAATTATACCACTTTTGACTTTTGTATAGTTATGTTTTCCAAAAACTTTACCGATTGTCATAAAATTTCACCACTTCAATAACATAATGCCAATTAATCCAAAATTTTTGATGGCCCCAAACGAAATTCCTCCAACTCCCAGATTAATGGATTAATGAAATTGAGAATGAGCTAAATTCCATTAAAAATTTGTCTTAACATTCAATTATGCGCTACGATTGAAAATTGTAGTTTTAAAAAAACAATATGATCACAATAAACCTAATAATGATGGGTCCAAACTGAATTCACAAAATTATTATTAATTGAATTAATGGAATTAATTATTTTTATTTCAATCAAATTTTGTAAATGATCACAACAAAGTCGACTTGGGTCCCAAAATGAAAGCTTTTTTATGAATAATTTAAATCTGAAAAAATATATTTAATTAATTAATTAATCACTAATTAAGGAATTAATCATCTAATTAATTACAATCTAGTAGAATTTACCACTTTGGTTATGTATAGGTATCAAAAACTCTACCGATTGTCATAAAATCTTACCACTTTACTACAGGAAACCCACGATGTCAATAAAATAAAATAAAATAATTATAGCACCAAACAAATTCTTGTTACTTACATATTATTAAATAAATAAATTAAGAATTAGCTAGTTCACGTGCCACAGTCAACGGGTGTATTAAAAAAAAAGCCAATTGAATGGTAATTAAGAACATTGACAGAATTTTATTAAGGCATATTGTTTATTAATATGCTTTCCGTTAATTAACTTTAATTTAAAAATATTATTTTGTTACATATGAATGATCAAGTCAACTTTTAACTTCCACACTATTTGGTCGGTTTACTCAATTAAACACACAAAACGAAATACCTACGAAATTTACTTTAAACATGGGCAGTCGTTACGGTATTCAATTGGATTAAATTTAAAATATAATTGAATATGATTGAAATGTATTGAATTATATTGTATTGAATTGAATTACATTGAATTGGACTTTTAAAAAAAGTGTATAAGGACAAATACAGAACAAACATAGGTTGAACAAAATAAAATGTTCCACATTAATTATTGTAAAGGTCAATTGGGTAGTCATAGAAATTAAATTTTGCGGGTCGGAAAATTTTTTAACTTTTGAATAGTTTCCATGCCCACGACAGTTTAGATTCAAATTTGTAATTTTTTTGTTTTTTTGGTTACTTTTAAGACCCGTGATGTAGTATGGCGGCTGACCGGCTCCACAACTCTTGGTCACGGGTTCGATACCCAACTACTGACATCTGCACTGAATGAGCCGATTAACCGTCATATTAATTTGATAGCATGGATTCGAGCGGGAACTACTTACTAACTGGAAGTGTGGGTTAGACGACTCAGGCATGAGTCGAATAGATCTTTAAATGACTTTATTACGATATAAATCATAACAATAGATATATCAGTTAAATATGCCAACACCGTGTAACTTCTAGATTCGTCACAAACTTTGTCTTAAACACATGATAAATCAAAGGTGCGCCCTTTGCGCAGGTAACTTAATATTGTGACTTCATTAAATCCCAAAACACTGAATTACTTTTCAAGATATATTCCAATCAATAGTTAGATTTACAATTTAATACATATTTATTTTCCCCAACACCTAAGTAATATTTATAATTTGATTAACTTACAAGTCTCAAGTGTCATCTTCTTCTACTGCTATCGGCTCTTGCCCTGGTTTCTTACTCTCCTTACCCTACCGATTTTCAGCTCTTTTATACTCTAACTCGTTCACTAATTTGATCATTTGATGTAACTTTTCTAGATCTTTCTCTCTGTTTCCATTGCTGAGACGATTGTGCGGGGGCCTTGGGTGCCAACCTGTACCAGCTACTACCTAATGTGTTTACGTCTTAAACTTCCAAGAAATGCGTAATAATGATATTTAAATGACACTCGTACCTGCTCGCGACATCGCGGGCAATGTGAGTCATGCAACATTAGGCTAACTTATATAAGTTGTTTACGAACTTTGGCTTCACCTTGCGCAATCGTCTTTCTTCTGGAATATTCTACATGTTAATATTACCTGATTCATCCAATACTAAGATTCACATTTTAGAACATTTTAAATACAGAGATAAAAATCCGCTCTACTACATAGCTCCCCCTCTATTTAAAAGTTTTAAATCGTTATTACAAAATGATGAAACTTTTACGAAATCAAAATCTAAAAAATAATATACCTCTACATTGTATACCTAAATATTTACATATAAACTTGTGTTAACACCTATCCCCTCTACTATTATACATATAAAAATAAAACATATAAACAACGTTCCATGAACTTAAACGTATGCTTCTAATCACTGTCCGTAATCGTAGAATCGCAGTGTCATAAGTGTTTTGTTTTTTAACGTTTCATTCACTGTTTTGATCAATTTTTCCATCAGCTTGAGTAGGTAGTCGCAGTCATTTTGCAGTAGATGCGAGTCGAAGGTCGTTCTTCAGTCGGCCATGTTCCATTACTTGCTTGGTAGGATTACATTGTTGACAAACTTGCATCCATAGTTGATCTCGTTCCATGTTGCACGAAGTTCCGACGGCTTGTAGTAGTTTTCTCTTAAAAAGCTGCTAGTGCATTCGTTCGTAGCCGGCAATCCTGAAAAGAATCAGCCCCAGGGACGGCGTGGGGCCCTGGTCGTCGGTGGTAGTTTAAATTTTTGTTTCTCCTGATTCATGGCTTATGCACTTTCTCGTCAACGCAAGATAGGGACTGAAACATGGGGCTTGAATTGCTTTCGCTTACGTGACTAAATGGCAGGGGAAATTATCATTCGCATAAACAAAGTTATTAATGAGTTAACCTTAATTAATTAACCAATTTAACAAATTCTATAATGGCTTTGTTACTTGCTGTAAGTATACTTGACTGTGACTTAGTAAGTATAATGTTCACTCGACAGTGTGTGTGTTGACTTAAATTTAAACTTCCCTTTAACTTTCGTTTTATATCTCCTCAATTTGTAATGCAATAGTGTTTACCTTTTGTTTCAATAATTTATGTCCCCAAGTTCTGCAAGGGTGTGCAATTTTCACTTTTTCTCTCTAAGTTCTCTGTCCTTGTAGGCAGTTACGTTTTAAAATGAAATGATTACTTGATTCTGAGTTGATTTGGTCTGTAATTTAATTACTATCAAGGGAAATCTTCTCGTGATCCAACATGTGTGGCTTAAAAAACTCTTTATGCTCTTATACAGGGTGTCACTGTCGCACTGTCATGACTACTGCACTTCCCTTTTTAGAAACCCATCAATCAAGCTTGCAACTTTTTAAAGTTTGTCAGAGGCTCCATTCAGGCTTACGATCCTTTAGGGTTCTCCTTGGCCTTCACTCATACTTTTGAACGTTTGCGAGCAATTACGCTTCGCCAGGGATGAAAAGAAGTTCTATCAAGGTCCAAATACCTATTAGTTAAGAGTATAATCATTTATCATTCATACAAGTGCGTGCTTACTCTGTTTCACTTTTTTCCCCTTTTTTTTTTTTTTTTTTTTTTTTTTTGCTTTACGTCCGTTTTGTTACATTGCCGTAACCTGAAGTCCGAAAACATTCCTTGCATGTGAATAACTTTTTTAATTTCGGTACAAGACATTTATCATACTTTGACTCTGATAACATTATAATGTGTCTCAATTTAAAAATCCATTTTTTTTTCCTTTGTCATTACAGCATCTATATGTTGTTACCCTAATTTCTAAGTATGTATGCAACTTTAATTTTGGTTGTGTTTCTATTTCCATTAAACTTTATAACTTGTGTAATTGTTTCTTGTTCTAGCAAGTTTATTGACTCCATAATGACAAATGTATTTACTCAATGTTAAATTCCAAGTTGTCCTAATGTCTGATTGTGGTGCTGATACACCGTGTTATTAATTTTTTACTAAGCCCAAGTTAATCAAAATTCAAGATCAGTCACAAGTTTTTTAAATAACAATGCCATTTCACTATTTTTACCGAAATTTACTCATCCCATTAATTTCTTGAAGAGTAATTATTATAAGTATTATACTATACTGAATGAGTCCATCTTGTTGTCTCGACATCTCATCGGATGGTAGTCCTGTCCCAAGGGGGTACTCGTTCTACTCGCTGCTTCACTGTCCTGCTCGTTTCGGGATGTTGCAAATGTAGCTGTTTAGTTATTCTCTGTAATTAGAACCTTTTAATACACTATTCATGACATATTTTCCAATATAACCTTCGTGCACGTACTACCTCTTATCACGTGCTCTGCCCTTTCTATTAGGCTATCGTCGCGATGACCCAACCCTTTCTTGCCATTAAAAAATCCTATACCCTCAACCTTTTAATTCACCCATTGGCTCACTAATACATCTTCACCTGGTAAATGTCCAATTCAACTAACTGACATTTTTTTCTCTATCCTCGTTCCTCTCATTACTGTCTCGTAATTATCATTAACCATAACGACTGTCTTAATGATCACCACTCGTTGTTCGAAACACAATAATACAATAATTGCTTTCACTGTTATCGCTTACGTGTCTGTATCACACTACCATAGTCTCTTCATATTTTACATAATCATATTTTTTTTTCCAAATCTGTTTAATATTAATATTTCACAATATTTTATATGTACAATACATATTTACGTACAAATGCATGCAATTTCAACATCTGCTTTCCTTGTGAGTATTTGACTAGTATGCATCCTAGTACAATATGGGTCCCAATTTGATCTTATCTAGTAATACGTGATATTTGCCTCGTGCCTGGGGATGATACTAGCTAGATATCTCCCCCTTAGATTTTGGAATTATATATCTTGTCAAATCAATCCATATGACCCTACAATTTATATTCTTCCTAGTCTTGCTTCTCCCTCAACTTACTACTGTGTTGTTAACTCTCGATTACTCTCGTGTATACCCATCTCACTTCACTTGTCATTCTACATCCATTCTATTTTATTTTATTACGTAGGCCTACTGTTTACAATGCCGGTACTTCTGCAAGTCTTATCCTGTGTCTAAATAATAATTTTCATTTCTATTATTAATTCATTTGTTAGCTTATCCCCGATTAATTCTTAATTAAGCTTAAGCCCTTAATTAATATCATCATTATTCTACTTATTTTACTAAACATGTTTTAACTATACTATTTAACTTGTCCTATCTGTTGCAACATCATACTATCGTCTACTTTCTCCTTCTCCTTACTTATTTCTCACTCTCATCTCTTTCTAACCTTCCTCATTTTATACCATATGCTTTAGCTAATCGTCGTCCTCTTCGTCCTCTACTAGTGGTCCTAAACTTCGCTCCCGGAAAGTATCTGTGTGCTGGTTGCTCACGTCCTCGAACTTCAACTACCTGCGTGCGTCCTCTAATCTCGTCGTCGTCGTCCTCAAAATCTACTATTTCTATCGGTCTCTGCCTGTCCTTAGCTACAAATCCTAGCTCTTCGTCCTCTTTCTCCTCCGCTTTCTCTAGCTGATCCAATGCTTCTATCTCCTCCGCGAACTTACATGGCTTTAAACGATTGGCGTGTACCAGCTGTGTTCCTGCCTTTCCGTACATGTCCTTTATTTTAAAAATAACAGGTGATCGAACTTGAATAATCCTGTGTGGTCCAGAATACAGCTGTGCAAGCTTCTTTGTTAATCCAGGGCGTAACCTAGGTGTGTATAGGAACACTTTGTCTCCTAGTTCATACGTGACTGGCTTAGTCGATCGGTCGTAGTACTCATGTTGTCTATCCCTGCTTAACTTAGCTCTTTCTCTTGCTTCTCTGAAGGTGTCCTGTAGGCGTGCTATCAGCTCACTACTGTAGTTTACATCCACGTCATAACGCGTCCTTGATGGTTTAATGATTGCATCAAATGGTAGTTCTACATCACGGCCTAATTCCATAAAGAAGGGTGACTGTCCTGTACTGCAGTGAGGTGTAGCGCGATATGCAGCATACCCAAAATGGTAGCCATTGATCCCAGTCTGTTTGGTCCTTGTTTACATAATGTGATAGGTACTCCTCATTGTTCTGTGTTGGGCTTTTACAAGTAGATTTGCCACTTGAGTTGTACGTCGTTGTTTTTAGCTTTTTAATGCGCAACAGAGCCAAACTTCCTTCATTTCATTACCTAAAAGTTTTTTTCCGCAATCGCTAATTAAATTGTCGGGGGATTTCCCTGGGGTGAAACGATTTGTGTTACAAAGGCGATCGCGATGGTTTTGGCGGACTGGTCTCGAGGGCAATGCAATTCTGGATACTTGGTAAAATGGTCTACAAAGGTAAGTATGTACTTATTTCCAGACAAAGTCGTTGTGAGAGGCCCACAATGTCCAGCCCCCACCATTTTCATTGGTTTTGGGGGCCTCTGGGAAAATTCTGTAGGGGTGCCTTACGCCAAGTGGGGCGGACGTCTTTCGTCTGTTACACGAAATGCATTGTTGTAATGTTGGCGTATGTTTGCGTCCATTCCTGTCCAATAGAATCGTGTTTTAATCAATTCCGTGCAACGTGTTACTCCGTTTATGTCCTGCCATTGGGGCATCATGAAAGTTTTTAGTATCTTTAATACCCTAGTTCTAGGCACTACTAGTTGGTCCTCTCTCTGGTTTGCAGTTCTTATCTTGTACAACAGTCCGTCTCGTCCAGTGCATACGTCTCGTTGTACGGTGTCCTTAGTTAACTGAGCTATTACGTCCTTTAGTGCAGGGTCCTTACGTTGTTCGTCTCGTATTCGTTTTTCTGTCAATACTTTGGGTCGAACTCGGGTGCAACTGCACTAATGCATATTCTTGAACAAACTGTCTGCGTTGTGTTAACTTGCCTTCTCTGTACTTGACTGTGAAGTTAAAATTACTCAATAGAATCGACCATCGGGCTAATCGCGAAGTTGGATCTTGCAATGAGTCTAACCTACTAAAGGGCGGTGATCGCAGTATATGGTGAAGTGATTCCATATAGGACAGTTAAAATATTTATTCCGAACACTATACCTAACAATTCTCTTTCGGTTACTGTGTAGTTCTTCTCTGCGTTATTCAATACCTTGATGCTAACCCACTGGTTCTCTATCCTTCTGACATCTGTGAGAGTACAGCTCCTACTGCAACGTCACTGGCGTCGGTAGATAAGATGAACTCTTTATCAAACATGGGGTAAATTAACACTGGTTCCTTGCATAGCGCGTCCTTTAGCGTTGTAAATGCCTTCTCTTGAGCTTCTCCCCATTCAAACGCTGTTTCTTCTTTGTAAGTTCTGTTAATGGTCTGGTTTGACGCATAGGAATTTATATGTCTTCTATAATACCCCACATTCCGAGAAAGCCCTTTACTTTTGTCACATCGGTTGGTCTAGGATACTCCTGTATTTCTTTTTACTTTACGTGGATTCGGTTTAATTCCATCTTCAGACACAACATGGCCTAAATAGTCCAATTCGGTCCTCAGAAAATGACATTTCGATGGTTGTAATTTCAAATTTGCATCTCTTAGTCTGTCAAAAACTTCTCGAAGTCTCTCGATGTGTTCCTCTATGGTACGTGAATGCACAATTACGTCATCGATATAACACATGCAACGAATCCTATGAGTCCTGATAAACCCCTGAGTCCATTAGTTTTTGAAAAATCGCCGCTGAGTTTTTCATTCCCATCACCATTCTGGTGTATTGTAGGTGCTCTCTCCCGGTCACAATAGCACACTTTTCTTTGTCCTCAGGCCTTATCAGTACCTGGTGATAACCCTGATTGAGATCGAGACTGGAAAAATATTTTGCACCTCCTAGCATGTCCAGTGTCTCGTTTATATTCGGAAGTGTCCAAATTTGAGTTTTCGTTACACTATTTAATCCTCTCATATCTGCTACGACTCGATAACCTACGGGTCCTGGGCTGCCGTCCGGTAGTGGTTTGCTAGGTTTGTCAACAAGAAGCACAGGAAAGCTCCATTCACTGTTAGTTGGCTCTAAAAATTTCCCCTTTCTTTCAAAGTCCTGTATGCATTTGTCAAGTATAGCTCTCCTTGAATGTGGTATCCTGTATGGAGGTCGTTTAATCGGCTTTTTGCCTTCTAATTAACTCAATTTTGCTGTACCTTGGATGTGCATCCGAAAATCTCTTCATCTTGTGAAAATAAATCAACATACTCGTTTAAAAAAATTTTTGCATCTGTTTCTTAACTGGTCCTGCCAAATGGTCTAAGTTCCCCTGGTTCTATTACCTGCTGTGTAGGCTTGTTCTTGCCTTGGTCGATATGGAGGCTAGCGTCCCTTGTTCTCTCATTTGTTCTATTCCCCTCTCCCCAAATTAACTCAATGCTTCCCATCAGTGTGTTCTTGGGTTCTCTATGTCTGTTTGCGTAATTTTTCATGATTTGCAATTGTACTTTATGGTCTTCCTTTCCGTAATTAATGAGCGCGCACATAAGATGCCTCTATGCGTTAGCATGGCTGGTTCAAACAAAACACATTCCCTTCACTTTCATCCGCGTGTGATCGCGCTGAAACCTCGTTGTATACCTTCACAGAGCACCTCCGATCGAGCTGGTATAGTTGTTCTTTCTTTTAATCGCACTAACCTGATACATTCATTTATTGCGTAGGTTGTTCCTTGCTCGTAACATCGCAAGTTGGCTCATCACTTCTGCTTGTTGTATACTGGTGTAGGCTGTGTTGTTTTCTTCTGTAGCTCCGTCTTAATGGTCTGTTCCGTGTTGGCGATTGTGGCTTAATTTCCGCTTTATTCCGCTTATCTGTTTGTAATCTCGTGGAATTAGAAATTTTTTACTCTGTGTTTATTACGTTGATTAATGAGGTTTAATTGCTGGGGTGCCTTGTACATATGCATTTAGTTCTCTTGCATCTAACTTGGTTCCTCTGTTCGGCAAACTTTTTATTTCCATAGCAACCTTATTGTTACCTTCCACATGTATTGTTCTGTTGTGGATATATTGAATTTGTATTCATGCAAAAAGTCTTGCCTATCACTCCGTCTACGTCACCAAACATATCGTCTCTTCCTATGACGAATGGGAAAAGTTTAAAAATCGTTCCCCAAGTTCAGTGCTAAATCTGTTTCGCCTGTGGTCGAAAATGCATCTCCTGTTGCAGATACAATATTTGTCAAATGGGCGAGTCGGTTGTCCTCCTGTTCTTTAAATATCCCTTGTCGTATTAATGAAACAGTAGCGCCACTATCAATAAAAAGTTTCACAGTCCGTTTAGTTCCGTTTTTTATTATGCCCCCACACCAGTTATAATAATCCATTCTCTTGCCAAAAAATTTCCGAGTATCTCGTAACGTAACATGCGGCGCTCTAATTTTTTCGGTCCCCGTCCTCCGCGCCAAAACGAGAACCTTTGTCGTTTTGCACTTGATATCTGGCTTCCCTTTGTTTTTCGAAAGCAATCACGCTGTACATGACCTGGTAGATTACAATAATAACATATGTTATTGTTTTGATTCGGATTTGAAGTAGGACCGCGACTTTCACTTGTTCGTCTGGCTGTCGTACGTCCTTCGGGTGAACGTCCGCTTGTTGACAATTGCGTGCAAAATGTCCTGGGGCATTACAATTATAACATCGTTTTTTGTATTTGTCTCGTTGCTGGCAGTCTCGAGCGTAATGACCGAAATTACGACATTCATAACATCGTATTGAACCGAGTTAAAGTTCCAGTTACTTTTCCTGTTTCTTGTATTATCGTTTCTATTATTGCTCGCATTCCATGGCCTCTCGGGCGTCCTTGTTTGCATAGCTCGATTTAGTGGTTTGTACTGACGCGTGGCGTAGGTGAAACTTGTTCTGATGCTACTGTGTTGAACACCGACTTCTATTTACTGGTTAGCAAATCATTTTCATGCTCTTCAATCGCTATCTTGATTGCTTCTGTGAATGTTTAGGCGATCTCAACAAAAAAAATCCTTTGCTTCTCTAATAACCCCGGAAGGAATTGCGCCAACAATTGCTCTTCTAGCAATTTCAAACGGATGTTTTTTCCGCTTTTATCTTCCGAAATAACTCGAATTTTTGGGCCCTTCCTTCCTTAGGGCCCCGTTGCATACTGGTCTTTGTTTCTGTTGGGCGTTTCACACCCAAATTTTTAAATCGCTGGATTGCTGATGAAATTTTGTTCTCGTTCTTTAATCGCTGAGTCAAGCTTGCTTTTATTGCTTCGTAATTAGCAGAGTGTAGCTCGGGTTTTTACATTGAAATATTCCTTAGCTTCGCCTTCTAGCTTTAACACAGTTATTCCGGTTTTATTGTTCTGGTGTCCATCCCGCTAAACAATGATGCCCTATCTATTGATAAGAAAAAGTCCTCAACTGTTTGTCCTGATTTTTCCCCAGAAAACTTTTTGATTAATGCAAGAAGTCCTGACACATTCCTAGAGGGAACCTCATCGGCTATCGGTACTACAGGCATTGTAATTCACTGTTTATTGCTATTATTATTATTATTATTTATTATTTATCATCAACAGGGTTGTACCCCACAAGTGTGATATAAAATATCTTAAGTCTAAATTACAATTATGGAATATAAAAAGAAAAAGTAGTACAAAATAATAAAATACAGTTCACACAATAAGGAAGGCCCTGTAAACTTACTGCTTGACATATGGTTATGTTTGTGAAGTGTGAATGTGGGTGTATGATGTGAGTGTATGGGTGCAGTGCGATTGGAAATGTTAGTGTGTGTGTGTTTCGGTGTGAATGTGAATGTGAGTATGCGTATGTGTGTGTGCGCGTGTCTAAACATGGGTTATGCAATTGTTAACCATTTACTTGATTGCAAATTAAGCCTATCTTAAATATATTGTTAATTGTAGTTTTAAAACAGTTTAATTCTAAGTGGTGAATGTCAATGTCTTCGTTTTTCCTCACTATTGAGTTGTATGTACTCTGAAGCCTGATCAAGCACGAGTATTTATACAAATCTATTCTACACTTAGGTATTTTGAAAAGGTCACGATTGCGAGTATTTTTGTTGGGTACGCGGAAACCAAGTTCACTGATGATGTTGATATCGACCACACTGTGAATGATTTTAAACAAGTAGGTCAAGTCAGTTATTGTGCGTCTGTCTTCTAAAGTTGTGAGGTTATTGTCAAGGCATAATGAGTGGTAGTCACGTCGGTGGTATACTGAATTTATTTTGACACACGCTAGCTTGATGAACCGTTGCTGCACACGCTCAACATAACTAGTGTTTGTCTTGTGGCTTCCGTTGGGGTTCCAGATGGAGCTTGCGTAGTCGACTTGTGGTCGGACCATAGCAAGGTAGAGACGACGAGCAGTCTCCTTCCTAAACTCACGGAAGCAGTTTCTCTTTAAGAATCCAAGAAGTTTGCAGGCTCTGGGGATAATTTTGTTTATGTGGCCGTTGTAGGAGAGATTGCTGGATAAATACACTCCAAGGTCGCGAACGGATGATAACCTTTCTAGGATAGACCCACTGAGCGTGTATGCATGTGCAATACATTGCTTCTTGTTGGAGAATGTACTAGGAAAACGCTTAAGTCCCGCCGCGTTGTTGGATGAGCGTAATTGGTGCATTGAGCTGCCATGTGTTATGTGAATTTTCTGTTCTGTGAAAAAATCATTACTAAGTTGATGATTTTTTTTTAAATAATTTTAAATAAATAAAAAATAAACTTTAATTTTTAATTTTTTTAATTAATCGTAATTTTAAAAAAGAAAAAAATCGTAAAATTTCGATTTCCATAAGAAATAATTATTCGATTGTGCTCAAATTTTACACGAATATATGAATTCATAAAATTAAGGTTCTGTGAAAAAATCATTACAATCGGATAAAGAATGTAGGTGTTATTTGTCAAAGAATTGTTTTAAAAAAGAAAAACCCCGTAAAATTGCGATTTTTATGAGAAATAATTATTTGATTGCGCTTAAATTTTCCACGAATATATAAATTCATAAAATAAAGGTTCTGTAAAAAAATCATTACAATCGGACAAAGCGTGTAGGTATTATAAATCGAAGAATTTTTTTAAAAATCGAAAAAAATCGTAAAATTGCGATTTTTATGGGAATTTTTTTTTCGATTGTGCTCAAAAACGTGGCAGTTCTAAGTTCAGAGATTTCGAAGGTCTCAATAAAATTTCATCGCAATCGGAGTATCGGTTTTGCCGGAATCGTGCTAACAAACAGACAAAAATACAAAAAAAAAAAAAGAAAAGAAAAAAAAAAACATTCCGGATTTTTTTCTCCAGTGTAGTGAAATGGAATCTTCGCTTCGCTCGCTACGCTCGCTACGCTCATCCAAATAACGTTACATTTTGATATATTTAGGTTCAGTTTCCAGAGCTTGCACCAATCTGATAAGCGATCTACATCGGACTGAAGTTGTAGGCAGTCATTTTGGTTCGTGATGTGTCTGTACAACTTCAGGTCATCAGCGTATAATAATGCCTTAGAAAACTTAAAACAGGATGGTAAGTCATTAATGTACAAGACGAAGAGAAGGGGACCCAGGATCGAGCCTTGTGGGACCCCTGATGTTACGGGAACTGCCGTTGATGCGCCCGAATTTATGGTTACAGTCTGAAGTCGGTTGTTGAGATAGCTGGTCAGTAGGTTTATGAGGTTTCCACATATTCCATATCCTTGTAGCTTGTGTATGAGGAGTCGATGGTCCACACTGTCAAACGCCTTGCTGAAGTCTGTATAAATGGAGTCAACTTGTTCTTTATTGTTAATATGTTTAGAGATGTCATTTGTGTACACAGTGAGGTTAGTTACGGTAGAACGCCGGCGGACAAATCCATGCTGTTCAGGTGCTATGTAATTTGTAACGTGATTATAGATTCTTTTGTGTATTAAACTTTCGAACACTTTCGATAGCACAGGTAGTAGCGATATAGGTCGGTAGTTACATACCTTGTGTTTATTTCCTTTCTTTAGCACCGGGGTTACGTTGGCCGTCTTCCAGCATTGTGGAAACTCACCACTTTCAATGGCTTTGTTGAAAATGTCTGCCAGCGGTCTGGACAGGACCCACCTGCATTGCTTGAGAATGTTGATTGGTATGTTGTCTGGGCCGGGAGATTTGTTGTTCTTAAGAGCGCGTATTTGGTCACTTACTTCGGTGCTGGAGACTTTAAATGTTGTGATTGTTTCGTTTACTACATAAGGAATGTCCGGTAGGGGCTGTTTTGTTGTTGTGGGTGGGAGGAATGTGGTTTGAAATAGTCGGAAAAGAGTTGGCTGCAGGTGCGTTCGTCGTGGGCTAAAGTTTGTTCGGTCTAACGCTACCCATGAAGATCTAGAATTCCTGAGACGAGTCAAGTGTCTTTTGTGGGAGTTAAGTGTCTTTTTGTGCGACTAATACTGGTATGAATCGCTATTCACAAGGAATTCTCCGAAGTACATTTTACTCCACGTGGAGTTGAAAACCTGGTTGACCAACCACAATCCGAGTTTCGAAGATTCAGCCAATAGGGTAGCTAAAAGAATTCGGAACTACAAAATATAAAAAGGGGTTTTCTGAGATAATTGGGAGCCGAATACTAGAAAATATGAATGGGAACCGCAACATATTGTGACCAACAAAGGAGACAATTTGTTGTACAGGGATGAATGTTATCTTTCGATGGGTAGCGTTAGACCGAACAAACTTTACCTGGCCGTTCAACTCCATTTCAATGGGGACACGTGAAGTTTTTGTTTTGCCTCGAATGTACCCCCAGAGTCCCTTGGGGTCAGACGCTATGACGAGTCTAATTTTGACATGTAGTCGCGATATTTTAACGCCTTCAAATTTTTGAAGTGGGACCGTTTCACTTGGAATTCTAATTTTGTGCATTGTAGTCCAGATGATTTCCATGATTTGTACGCTCTGTTTTTATCCTTTAGCGCGCTGATAATGTCTTTATCGTACCACTTTGGGTATTTTGCGGGATTAACCTTGATGGTTGGGACAGTCTTACGTATGGCCGCGTTAGAAACCTATAAAAAATTTCACATTTTGCATTTACTCCTTGAGCAAGGTCCATTTCACGCCAGGGGCTGCTGTAAATAGCTGTACGCAATTTTGGAATGTCAGTTTTTTTCCAGTTAAGTATATTCGTTTTTGTTTGCTTCTTGTGAGCAGGTGGCTTGGGGAATTTGATGTCGCACTTGAGCGCAGTGTGATCTGAGCTCACGGCGGGATCTGTGCAGCAGACTGATATTTCAATTTGGGGATTGTCCGAGAAAATGAGGTCAAGAAAATTTTCTAACCGTGTGGGAAACTCGTTACGTTGACTGAGGTTGAGCTCGCTGATCATAATTTCAAACGCCAGCTCCGCTGAGACGGATTAGCCTCGTAACGAGTGTTAAGCGTTATCAGGAGTAGCCAGCCATGTCAAGTCAGGCAGGTTGAAATCGCCACACAGAACTATGCTGTCTTCATCTCGCATGCTGGACTGGACCAAGGTTATGGAGTCGTGTAGGCATTCCACGAGCTGTTCGGAGGGTTGGGGCGGGAGATAGACGCAGCCTATGTGAAGACTGGCAGTCGATCTCAGCTGAACTTCGACCCAGATAAGTTCACATTGAGGAGTTTCCCACTCTTCGCGCCGCCTCGAAGTGTACTTCGTACTTACAGCTGTTAAGACTCCTCCACCTCGCTTGAAGGTAGCTCCAGGCTGTTGCCGGTCCCGTCTGTATACAGTGTACTGTGAGCCATCAAGTACTTCGCCGTCGAAAACCTGCGGGTGTAGCCATGTTTCAGTGATACACAAGAAATCGAATTCCTGACTGTCTGCAAAGTGGAGATTGAATGGCTTGAGTTTTCTATCGGCTATGCTTCTCGCGTTCATGTAGTACAGAGAAGCCTTGTCGGGGCCGGGGTTGAGTTGGACGTCGCCGCACAGCGCAAGCACCACGAGAAGGAGCGCTTGGGGTGAACTCGAGGGCCGCGCACGCGCACTGGCTCGACATACGAGCGGTCTACCACGGGAGGATGGCTGCGGCCGCTGCGCACCACCAAGATACTCGCGAGAACGTTCAGTGACGACCACTAACCACGTTGATAATTTGACTTTACTGCTTACCTATGTAGGGTTAATAGTGCTGTCACCAGTAATTTATTTAAAATTACGTTTCTATCGTTTCTCCTTGACACTTTTGAATCCCCCAAAAAATTTTTAACTATCCCAAAACTGATCTAATCCGCAACTGATCTAATCCGCATCGCTGTCACCACTGTAGTATGGCGGCTGACCGGCTCCACAACTCTTGGTCACGGGTTCGATACCCAACTACTGACATCTGCACTGAATGAGCCGATTAACCGTCATATTAATTTGATAGCATGGATTCGAGCGGGAACTACTTACTAACTGGAAGTGTGGGTTAGACGACTCAGGCATGAGTCGATTAGATCTTTAAAATGACTTTATTACGATATAAATCATAACAATAGATATAACAGTTAAATATGCCAACACCGTGTAACTTCATAGATTCGTCACAAACATTGTCTTAAACACATGATAAATCAAAGGTGCGCCCATTTGCGCAGGTAACTTAATATTGTGACTTCATTAAATGCAAAACACTGAATTTACTTTTCAAGATATATTCCAATCAATAGTTAGATTTACAATTTAATACATATTTATTTTCTCCAACACCTAAGTAATATTTATAATTTGATTAACTTACAAGTCTCAAGTGTCATCTTCTTCTACTGCTATCGGCTCTTCGTCTGGTTTCTTACTCTCCTTACCCTACCGATTTTCAGCTCTTTTATACTCTAACTCGTTCACTAATTAGATCATTTGATGTAACTTTTCTAGATCTTTCTCTCTGTTTCCATTGGCTGAGACGATTGTGCGTGGCCTTGGGTGCCAACCTGTACCAGCTACTACCTAATGTGTTTACGTCTTAAACTTCCAAGAAATGCGTAATAATGATATTTAAATGACACTCGTACCTGCTCGCGACATCGCGGGCAATGTGAGTCATGCAACATTAGGCTAACTTATATAAGTTGTTTACGAACTTTGGCTTCGCCTTGCGCAATCGTCTTTCTTCTGGAATATTCTACATGTTAATATTACCTGATTCAATCCAATACTAAGATTCACATTTTAGAACATATTAATACAGAGATAAAAATCCGCTCTACTACAGTAACATTGTCTGTTTCCCCTGGTAAATGGTAAGATTTTATGACAATCGGTAGAGTTTTTGATACCTATACATAACCAAAGTGGTAAAATTTTTCTAGATTGTAATTAATTAGATGATTAATTCCTTAATTAGATGATTAATTAATTAATTAAATATATTTTTTTAGATTTTAATTATTCATAAAAAAAGTTTTCATTTGGTACCCAAGTCGACTATGCTGTGATCATTTACACATTTGATTGAAATAAATATAATTAATTCCATTAATTCAATTAATAATAATTAAGTGGAATTCAGTTTGGACCCATCATTATTTAGGTTTATTGTGATCATATTGTTTTTAATACTACAATTGTCAATCGTAGCGCATAATTGAATGTTAAGACAATTTTAATGGAATTTAGCTCATTCTCAATTTCATTAATCCATTAATCTGGGAGTTGGAGGAATTTCGTTTGGGGCCATCAAAATTTGGATTAATTGGCATTATGTTATTAAAGTGGTGAAATTTTATGACAATCGGTAAAGTTTTTGGAATACATAACTATACAAAAGTCAAAAGTGGTATAATTTTACTAAAATGTAATTAATTGGATGATTAATTAATTAATGAAAAACATTTTTTCACATAGTATTTACTCGTGAAATAAGCTTTCATTTGATACCCAAGTCGACTATGCTGTGTTTATTTTGTACATTAATTTTGTAATTTTTGTGATTAATTGCCGTTAATTGAATTAATTGAATTAATGGGAAAGTGATAAGAACCCGACCTTGGGGCCATCACTTTTCTCTTTTATTATGCTTGTTGTTATTATTTGATACATCAGTTGACTGTGGTTTGTGAATGTCAAACATTTAACTGGTATTAATCTAATTATTAATTTCATTAATCCATTAATCTAGGAGTTGTAAGAATTTTGTTTGGGGCCATCAAAATTTGGATTTATTGGCATTATGTTAGTAAAGGGGTGAAATTGTATGTCAATCGGTAGAATTTTAGGTGTACATAATTATACATAAATCGAAAGTGGTAAAATATTACTAAAATTCAATTAATTAGATGATTAATTAATTAATTTTTAAATATTTTTTCATTTATTCATTCTCCGTAAAATAAGCTTTCATTTGATACCAATGTCGACTGTGTTGTCTCCTTCAAACTTTTTTGTTGGTTAATTAATCAATTAATTGTATTAATTCAATTAATAAGAAAGTTACAGGAACTCAACTTGGGGCCATCGATTTTTGGATTCCTTGTGGTCATATTAGTAAATTCACCAATTTTCATGCTTTCTTCACGATTTGCACGATTGTTAGGCTTATAGACCCCACTACAAAGGCCGAGAGGTGACGCCAGGCACAAACTTTTTCTCTTTGTCCGTGTGAAGGCTTCGAAAAGCTACTCGTTCTTTTCACTTTTTACTTTTTACTTTTTCAACTTCCCCGTGTAAGGGGCCCTTAATAAAACGAATGTAGAAATGAAATTCCACTGCCTCCTAGATGTTCGTCGTGGCTCAACGAGGAGCCACGACGAACATCCAGGAGGCAGTGTGAAATTCAGCTAACTTTCTGCTTTGCTGAACGTCTTGCAAAGCGATCTAGAAGGCCTTGATAAAGCTATTGTATTCGTGTGTGCCGTGTGTGGAAACAAACCAACAAAAGAAAATGGAGGAAGAAATTTGACAGAAAAACAATATTATTTTCTTCGTCGTATTTTCCTAGTTTTCAAGACATCAACAAGTCAAGGTATGTATTGTGTGACTATTATATTCGTTTCTTTGCCTTGGAATGACATGTCACAAATGTTGAGAGGCACATTCAAGCTAACAGGCTCTGACACTGACATTACAAGTCCCCATGTGAATGTGACGCCTTCTGAGGCAGTCGAGATAGATCTAAGATAGTTCGTTTGGTATGGCCAAACTTCTTTTAACACTATTTTAGAGGAAAAGCTAAGGTACGCGGGACGGGGGGAGGGCGCGAAGTGCGTATGTTTTAAAATATTATCATTATTATTACTTCGCGCCCCCCACCCCCTCCCGCGTACCTAGGTTTTTCCCCTAAAACAGTGTTAAAAGAAGTTTGGCAATACCAACCGAAAGAGTAACGATAGGGCAACTAGTATAACCCATGCCCACACTTGATGTTGGAGATCCTAGCTTCATAATCATTAAGTGACGTCACAGTTTCCCGCTTATGTCAGGGTCAGCTTAGGTTTAGCAACAAAATCCACTCCTTTTGGTCCTCTCAACAATCGTATCTCTTCCACATCCTTCCGTTGCTCTCCTCCTGCCTCTCAGTCTCCTGCTATTGTCTCCTTTCATCTCTTCCTTGGCCTACCCTGTCTTCTTCTTCCTTCTTCAATCGTTCTCTCGTACATTCTCTAGAGCATTATCTCTTCCGCCATCCGCCATTCGTTTCATACGTTGTCCGAGACATCTCCGATCCGAGTCCATCTCCATCTTGCCACCTAACTTCTCCACACCCAGCATTACCCGCTAATCTTCATCCCGTCTAGTTGCAGTTGCAACAAGCTAAGATTAACCTGCAATGGCCTTGTTAAGAATGGTACAAAATGGCCTGTTAACATTATTATTTGGTTCTTAGTGTTCCCTATATGAAATATCCCCTCTAACAACACATGCTCAAACCGTGATTGTGTCCATCAATGTTCAGTGCGAGGGTATAGCTAAAGCCTACTACAGTCGCGATGCAGAAACATCCTCGTCCACCAGCCCAGAGGTCGGACAAGGTCGAAGTGTCTCCCAAGGTCACTGGTCACGTGTCTGTCGCCGCCCAGAGGATGTCAGGAGCGGATTGGTCGGCCGGCCCGGGCCTCGGCTCACGGGGACCGTCGTGACGCCGAAGACACCATTGCCTTTTAGGAGGTCGCCAGCTGATAAGGAAGAACCGAGGTCGGTGATTGGTCGGCTCACGGGGACCGCGTCGTCGCCCCTGACGCCTGAACTGGCGGACAACCCAGGTACACAGAGAAAAATATTTACAAAATTATTGCTGAATTCACAGAACGTTTTGCACCAGCAGCAAAACGTTTGCTATTATATGGACAAGAAAACATTTTGCTGAAAACACCAAACGAGTATTGCTAATATTTACAAAACATTATGCTACTTTAGGAAAATGGTTTTGCTGGGTTTACATAACGTTCTGCTGGCCAGCATAATGTTTGGCTGGGATAGCAGAATATTCTGCTGGGATTACAGAACGTTCCGCTGGGATTACAGAATATTCTGCTGGCCAGCATAATGTTTTGCTGGGACTACAGAACGGTTTGCTGGTCCAGCAGAAAGTTTTGCTGGAATTACAGAGCGTTATGCTGGTTCAGTAAAACATACTGCTGTACCAGCATAATGTTCTGTAATCCCAGCAAAACATTCTGCTGGCTTGGGACAAGATGTCGCTCGTTCGTGGCAAAAACAAATTTATTAAAATATCACAATGTTATAAAAATATAATTATTTTCACCAAAAAATTCACACAGATACACGCGAGAGTTATTCAATATTAAGAAAACACACGACGGCATTGTTCCTTTTTTCCTCCGACAATCACAAATGGTTGTATAGTTTGCTTCAAAGTTTCTGTACTCTTGCCGCCTTCCGTTGTTGTCTCGTTATCTGCAACGAAGTTGTAATTTTGTAATTAGCTATTTCTCTGAGTTTATCAGCACGGTACATATTAGGTATAATACATAATAATAATTGTACTATATAATCACATGTTGTATTTTACATACCTTTATCATTTGCAACTACTTTGTTGTTAAACCTCACAGTCATAGGTAAGGTAACTGGCAAGTAAACGGCCATGCTTGATGCTCGGTGCTTCACTTTGCTATTTCTTCCTCGTGGCGTGCGCACTGTAAGCTATCTCGTCAAATCTCGCGCAGGTCTCGCGAGGTAGCTTGCAATACATATCGCTTCATTTGAATCAGCAAAACGTTCGGTAAATTTAGCATTATATTTTGCTGCAGGAGCAGAATGTTTTGCTTAGTACCAACTAGCAAAATATTCTGCTGTTGCAGCGAAATATCATGCTGGATTCTTTATTTTAGAGTTATCAATAATTGTATTGCTGTTTCAGCATTCCTGTTCTGTTAAATTCACCGAAAATATTGCTGGAACAGCAAAATAAAGTTAGCAATAATTGTTTGGTAAATATTTTTTCTCTGTGTAGGCTCGCAGAAAATATTCACAAGTCTTTTATATTTTTACAAATACGTAGGGCTACATTAGGACTAATTTGTTGAACATTGGGGTGAAGCGTAGTGCAATAAGAAAACCAATTCTTTATTATTCAATTATAAGTATTGCAGCTGATTTTTTTCTCTTCTTTCTACTACAGTAGCGTTAATGGTTGAGTTTGTGTGTGATGAGTGTTTATTTTTTAACTACAGTGTCTTTACAAGGCGAATAGTAACATCTTTCAACTTATACAGGTCGCTGGGTTGAAACCAGCTGTGGAGTTCATGACTGTAAGCCCCCCAAAAAAGTGTGTACAAAATGTTATTTCTTTTGTCCAAAAACTAAAACCGATGCACGAATCTTTAGGAATGATGGAGAACGTCTTCTCCAAACAGCGAGCGACAGCCACAGCTACAGAAGCTTCTGAGGAGGACTCGTCCAAGGTCACTAAGCCAAGTGGAAGTCTAGGGATGCCGACAGCAGCCACCCCTAAAGACTCGACCGGAGTAACTAATATAAGTCGAAGTCTATGGATGCCGACAGCAGCCACCCCTAAGGGCGACATGGCCAAGGTCACTAAGCCAAGTGGAAGTCTAGGGATGCCGACAGCAGCCACCCCTAAGGGCGACTCGGCCAAGGCTACTAAGCCAAGTGGAAGACAAGCTGGGACGGAGGAGGCCACTGCGAGCACCCTGCAAGGCACCTCCGCGGGCAAAGCGGCGACCGCAAAGACCAGGCCCAGCCAGGACCCGGGGAAGCTCGCGAGCCTGGAGTCTCCGTTCACCTGGAAGCTCGCGGACCTGAGCGAGCAGCCGGGGCCGGTCGTGGACTTCCTCCGCACGAAGCTGGAGAAGAAGGTGGAGTATCGAGACGATAGACGCGAGGGCGACGCCAAGTGGAGGGTCCTGGTCATCAACCTCGTGCTCTGCTACGAGTCATACAAACTAGGTGAGTTCAGCGGTATTTGTTTGTTGTGAATTTATTACTAGGGCACTTCGCGAACGTTTTTTTTAGTCGCGTTGATGGATGAGCTTTTTTAATAAGTTTTTAGTTTGCGTGGTATCTCATTACTTATGCCAGTTTTTCTTGAACGCATGCCGTTATGTCGATATGTGGTTATGTGGTTATGTCGTTATGTCATTATATCTTTATGTGGTTATGTCGTTATGTCGTTATGTCGTTATGTCGTTATGTCGTTATGTGGTTATGTCGTTATGTGGTTATGTCGTTATGTGGTTATGTCGTTATGCCGTTATGTGGTTATGTCGTTATGCCGTTATGTCGAAAAAACACCCGAGCAAAAATGTTAGTTAAAAAATTAGCTCAGTTTTTTTTTTGGTTTGTTTGTATTTTTGTCTGTTTATTTGCTCTCTACCGGGCAAACGGCATATGCGATCTTGATAAAAATTTGAGAGGAGCTTTGAAATCACTGAACTTTGACTTGCCACGTATTTGGGTACAATCAAAGAAATATTTCTCATCAATATCGTACTTTCACGATTTTTTTTCGATTTTTAGTGCGATATTTTCGTAACATTTGGGCCGATTCTGACCAAACGGGTGGGGCTACAACGTTCATATTTTACATGGACATTAATGTAATGGTGATGTATAGCTTTCTGAAAGAAAAAGTTGAAAAAGTTAGCCAGAATCCATAGAAAAAAGGTTTTAATATGAGTGTTTTTAGGTTATAATAAGAATTAACAAGTAACAATAGAAACTTGACAACAATCACCTACAATGCATTAAAAAAGCACTTGCAAAGGAGAAGTGGTCCTACGCAAACTAAAATCTTACAAAAAAAGCTCATCCATCAACGCGGCGGGACTTGAGCGTTTTCCTAGTAGTTATAATTTTTCTTGAGAACCTGGCCCTGCCCACTGCCCATTGTGCAATTCATGCCCCTATTTAGGTGTCTAACGAGGTATTTTGGACTTGAGATAATACAAGGATGTCCGACACTTTTGGGCACTGCATTTTCACAGCCAGACAAAAAACAGTCAAGAAATATTTTTCCAAAAACAAAACCATTGTCGTTAAAATAATTCCTGTATTCGCAGTCAGGATCTAGCTGATTTCGTTAGCAATTCTCAGTAGGCTCGTACCGGATGTTAGTTTAAAATTTCAGCGCAATCTGATCAGCGATTCGGCTGATTTTCGACGTACACACACAGAATCACGGAAGTGCCATATTTCTTGAATTGTATCCTCAGTCGCTCCGCTCCCTAACTACACAATTCATGTTTTACTCAAAGTTGCAAATATTGATTTCTCGCTCCGCGGGTCACGCTCCACGGCGCGTGTGATCTGTAGCCAGGGGGGCGGTGGGGATCGGGCGTACTCTCAGATCTATCAACAGGTTCCGCAGGTGTGCACAGTAGCTGCACAGTAGAAGCGAACATGTAGACAGGTGGGCTCTGCTCTCCCCGCCATCCTTGCCGCGCTCGTTCATCCCCTGCTGCAGGCGGCTCAAGGTCAACGAACTAGGGCGCTACACTCACAGTAGCGGGCTCGAGTAGTAATAATACCATACACCTTCATGAAGTACTACGCGTAGTATTGTAATCCACGTTGCAACGGTTATGGTTTGTAAGTTGTAGAATCACGGTGTATCCGCGTATGAGAACGAACGCGATTGTCAGGCGTGTAGGAAAGGATGGGGGTGAGAATGGGGGAATTCCCCTCCCCCCTCCTCTTCAGAGCAGTAATGACCTACAATTTCGACAATTTTCCATTATTGTTAGACGTGATCGCGAACGTAATGAAATGCATATTCAATAGTTGCAACATGGCCTATCTCGTCACTATTCAAATTCTTTTTTTAGTTTTCTAATTTTTACTTTTCTATGGCGGGGTTGGAGAATAGTCCTCTCCTCTTGTGTTGTGTTGAAAGAGCGCGGTCGTATGAGACTGGGGACTCCCTATCGATCCAGGACAAAGTAGACAGTTTATTCATTGCTTTTTAAGTTCTTGTTTGGTAATGTGTTTCTCGGCTGACGACATGACATTGCAGGGTTGTGGTACAAAGAGCGACCCTAGAAAGTACTTAGCGTTCTGCTTGAGGGTGGTTCATAGAACGCGTGACGCAACAGATTGTAATATGTTGCTAGGTTTCTGTGCACCCGTTCTATTCAGAGCGAGCATTCTACACGTGCTATTGACAGGTCCTCGACACAACAGTTAGCAGACCAGTCCAACCCCTCTAGCCCCATCACTTCACGGTTATCGAGTATACAACAGGCGTAGCATGCATTGTTCGTGGGGGGGGTGGGGGAGTTTGTTCCACACACCAATTTTGTTTTGCTTTATAAATAAATTAACCTTTTTATCTTTAGCTAGTGGCTCAGTTGCAGGTACTCATATTCAGTGACATTTATGATGTCCACGGTTCAAAGTCATCAAACAAACGTCAATCATTATTCAGTTTTAAACATTGAACTACCAAAGAGGACAACAGAAAATAGAACAAATATCACGTAAATGCAGACATGATAATCAGGGATGAAACTGATTTAGTGATAATGTTGCAACAACAATATTATATAGAAAGACAATAACTATCCGAGTCTAAACACTAGGCCCGTGAGTTTTATCGGTGAGTTCTCAAGGTCAGTGCCTGCAAGCCTCACAAGACAACTTGCAAATCACTTGCAAACAGTGTGACAGTGCTATGCCTACTCACCACTCCCAATATCCAAGTGGTTTTGTTTTCTAATATTTTAGTTTATTTGGATTAAACTAAAATATTTTTTTTAAAATGGTTGTTGGGGGGAAGGGGGGTTGCGTCGGCATACTGCTTGCAAACGAATTTATTTATTTATTAACTATTTATTTAACGTCTATCCTATTCAGTTATAAAAATCTGATTTACAAAGGAGGACAACTAAATAAATCTAATTACATAGATGCAGACACAACAAGTAAATATTTGAAATAGTAATATTACAACATTTTACAACACTACAACACAAGTTGCAAGTCAATTATTCATTTCGAAATCTCGTTAATAAAACAACCGTAGACGTTCTGAAATCCACATTGTGGAATTTGTCGCTTCGCTTTGCGAGACGAGGAGTGGCGATGTAGTGTACGAGAAGCCGACAAAAATCAATGCATGCATACAGCTGGACTCGACCCCACGTCCCCTGAAGTCATAAACTTCGGACCTGCGCGCCCCAACTGTATAATATTACGACCCTCCGCGGACGACGGATTTATCGCCAACACACAACACACAGCATAATACCAATAATGATGAATAATATCTAGAGATAAATGTGAGCGTTTAATCAATGCATAAACTCGCAAACTATATT